>PITA01005736.1:0-107320 GCA_004023965.1 Spilogale gracilis | reverse complement strand
ATAGAAGATATACAAATGGCTAACAGACACATGAAAAAATGTTCAGCGTCACTAGCTATCCGGGAAATTCAAATCAAAACCACACTGAGATACCACCTTACACCAGTCAGAATGGCCAAAATTAATATGACAGGAAGCAACAAGTGTTGGAGAGGCTACGGATAAAGGGAAACCCTCTTACACTTTTGGTGGGGATGTAAACTGGTGCCACCACTTTGGAAAACAGTGTGGAGATTCCTTAAAAATTACAAATAGAGCTACCCTATGACCCTGCAATTGCACTACTGGGCATTTACCCCAAAGATACAGATGTAGTGAAAAGAAGGGCCATATGTACCCCAATGTTCATCGCAGCAATTGCCACAATCGCCAAACTGTGGAAAGAGCCAAGGTGCCCATCAACAGGTGAATGGACAAATAAGATGTGGTACATATATACAATGGAATACTATGCCTCCATTAGAAAGGATGAATATCCAACTTTTGTAGCAACATGGACTGGACTGGAAGAGATTATGCTGAATGAAATAAGCCAAGAAGAGAAAGTCAAATATCACATGGTTTCACTCCCTTGCGGTGTATGAGGGGTAACCTGGAGGACAGTGGGAAAAGGAAAGTAAATGGGAAGTATGGTAATCCAGGGACAGAAATGAAACAACAGAGACTTTGGACACAGAAACAATGGACTTGGAGGGAGGGGGTGGAGGGATTGGAGAGCCTGTTGGTGGACTAGGGGCACCTAATGCGTGGAGTACTGGGAATGGGGAATGAATTTTGGAACACTGCAAAAAAATTTAACCAACAATAAAGAAAAAAAAGAAAAATAGTTTTCTACTTTATTTTCACCCTTTTTCTTTAGTCAAGACACTCCTTTGTATAGCTCATATCCTTCTTTGAGGGCAGGTCATCATAAAATTTTTTTTATTTTTTTATTTAAATTCAATTAACTAACATATAGTACATCACTTGTTTCAGATGTAGAGTTCAATAATTCATCAATTGCATGTAACACCCAGTGCTCATCACATAATATGCCCTCTTTAATGGTATATCCTTCTAATGTTATTTATTCTAAGGTGAAAAAAAATTCAAGGTATAGTGCCTATGTTTTGGAGAGGACCAAGGTAGGGGGAAGAGTCAAGGTTCATCATGGGTAGCAGAGGCAAATATATCTGTAACTTAACCAAAGGTAGTAATTTAGTCATAGGTGTAAAGTCGTTCATGTTTATATCATGCATATTTCATATACATGTAGTGTCATCGTATTAATCAGGATTCTCCAGATAAATAATACACACACACAGACACACACAGACACACACACACACAAACACACATCTTATCGGTTCTGTTTATCTGGAGAAATCTAATGATAACTCATAGTCCTTATAATAAATAAATGAATCATATTCTTTATAATAAATATATACTTATACATACAGATTTTATATATATGTGTGTGTATATATACATACACATGCTAAACATGTATCTGTTATCACTACTCTGATTCATTATAAGGATTAAGTCCCAAGATCTGCACAGACTGTAGGAAAGCTAGGAGACCCAGAAGATCTGATGCTTTAGTACCATTTCAAGTCTGAGGGCCTGAGAATCAGAAAAGCTGATGGTGTAGTTTCAGTCTAAAGGCTAGCAGACTCAAGACACAGGAAGGCCCAGTGTTTCAGTTTAAGTCCAAAATAAGGTAAAAACTTCAGTACTCCAGTTGGAAGATAATCAGGCAAGAAAAATCTTTTCTTCCTCAGAGGAAAGTCAGACTTTTTGTTCTGTTTGGGTCTTCAACTGATAAGATGAGACCCACCCATGTTACAGAGGACAATCTACATTATCCTGTCTACAGATTCAAATGTTAACCTTATTCACAAACACTCTCAGTGACATACCCAAAGTAACATTTGACCTTATATCTGCGAATCTCATATCCCAGCCAAATTGACACATAAAATTAAACATCACACAACCCCAGAAAACTAATTCAGGTTTTTATTGATCCTGAACATCAAGGAGAAATTGGACTACTACTCCAAGTATGTCTGGAATACATGATATTCCTTAGTATGTTTCTTATTATTATCACACGCTGTGATAAAAGTCAATGGAAAGCTACAGTAACCTAATTTTGGTGGGATTTTTAATGGTCCAGATCATTTAGGAATTAAAGTGTGGGTCATCCCACCAGGTAAACAACCAGAATCAGCTGCAGTCTTTGCTAAGAACAAAGGTAATACAGATTGTGTACTAAAAGAAGGTAATGATAACTACCAGCTGCGACCAGGTAGATAGTTACAGCAAATAAGACTGTAATTATCATGAGTATTACTTCCTTATTTTATTATGAATATGCTTGTGTATCAAATATAATTTTTGCATCCTCCTTTTATGCCCTTATCAGGAAACATAAGATGTATTGATTTTATAACATAGTTCTTTTTTTTATGGTTTATTTTTTATTGTTACTTTTTTTCCCAGTGTTCCAAATTTCATTCCCCATTCCCCACACCCAGTGCTCCATGCAATAGGTACCCACCACCAGGCTCTCCCATCCCCCCACCCTCCTCCCTACAAGTCCCTCAGTTTGTTTATGTGTCCAAAGTCTCTGTTGTTTCATTTCTCTCCCTGGATTACCCTACTTCCCATTTACTTTCCTTCTCCTACTGTCCTCTAGGTTAGCCCTTATGCACCGCTAGTAAGCAAACGCATGTGATACTTGACTTTCTCTACTTGGCTTATTTCACTCAGCATAATCTCTTCCAGTCCAGTCCATATTGCTACAAAAGTTGGATATTCATCCTTTCTGATGGAGGCATAGTATGAATGGATAAAGAAGATGTGGTACACATACTTCTTTTTTTAAGATTTATTTATTTGGATGGTGGCAAAGGAGTAGAGACTCTTAAGCAGATTTCACTGAGTATTGAGCCTGATGCAGGGCTCAATCTCACAACTTTGAGATCATCACCTGATCTGAAACCAATAGTCAGATGCTTAATCGACTGTGCCACCCAGATGCCCCCAATTTCATAACATATTTTTAAGTATGGAGAATTTTGTGCCATAGTATATATTATTTAATTAGGAGATACCAAGGAAAAGATTAAACATCACCCATGGACTTCACATCCTCTTCTGGGGAAAGAGTTAGTGTATTTTAAGTTGTATTCAGGATAATTGTATCATGTTAGTTGGAAATATATTGTTATTACCTTTATTTAAAGATTAAATATAATTTTGGGAAATGTGTTTCTGTGCCAAGGTGGCAAAAGTAGGCTTGTGATGGTTAATTTTATGTATTAGCTTTGGTGACCTGTGGTGCCCAGATAGTTGGTCAATTATTTCATAAGTTTCTGTGAAGGTGTTTTTGGATAAAATTAACCTTTAAACCAGGGGAAATTTAGTAAATATTATCATCCATAATGTGGGTAGACCTCACCCAATCAGCTGAAAGCCTTAATAAAACAGAGACTGACCTGCTCCAAGAAAGGAGGAATTTTACTAGCACTCTACCAGTTGAAATGTACTGCAACTCTTCCCTGGGTCTTCAACCTACTGGTCTGTTCTCCAGATTTTGGATTTGTACCTCCACAATTACAAGAGCCAGTTCCTTAAAATAAGGCCTGTTCCCTCTCAGTTTCCCTCACATATCTATATAACAGCTAGTTATGTTTCTCTGAAGAACCCTGAGTAATACTGAACCTTGGTACATTGCTGGTGGGAATTTAAATGGTATAGTTGCTATAATTTTCTCAAAAAAATTAAATATAAAAATATTATATCATGCAAAAATTCTGCCTCTCAGTATATGCCCAAAAGAATTGAAAACAGGAATTCAAACAGATATTTATGCATCCACGTTCCTACTATTTTTTTCACAACAGTCCCAAAATGAAAACAACCCAAATGCCTGTGGATGGATGAATGTATATACACAATGGACATGCAACTACAATACAATAATAGTCATCCTTATAAAGGAATAAAATTCTGATACAGGCTGTAAAATGGATAAACCTTGGAGACATTAGCTATGTGAAATAAGCTATGGTTGAATAGGACAAATATTGTATGAATCTATTTCTGTAAAGTACCTAGAATAATCAAATGTATAGAGACAGAAAGTAGAATAGTGATTACTGGGGGCTAGAGGAATAGAAGAATGGTTACCTACTATTTGATAGGTGTAGAGTTTCAATTTGGGATGATGGAAATATTTTCTGGAGATGGATAAAATGGTTTCACAGCAATATAAATTTACTAATATCAATTATCTGTACATTTAAGTAGTTGAAATTATAAATATTGTACATCTTTTATCACAAAAATTAGAAATTTCCATTTTATTACTTCTTAGATTTAGAAAAAAAAATAAATATAAAAATATTATATCATGCAAAAATTCTGCCTCTGGGTATATATCCAAAAGAATTGAAAACAGGAATTCAAACAGATATTTGTACAGAATGGAGAGGCAAGGAGACCTCTGAATAGACTGACCTGAAGGATAGAGAAGCCTAACACTATAGCTGAGTATAGGTAGGACATCCCAGAGACATCCCAGAAGTACCAGGCCCTAGACACTGGGATGTCTTCTTCATAAGAGACATAATAGGCTATTCTAACAGAGAGAAGAAGATAGAGACTTAGAAAATCCTGAGACAGAAGAACTCATCCCAGATGAAAGAATAAGATAAGGTCAAGGTAAGAGATCTAAATTAAACAGATATAA
Organism: Spilogale gracilis; assembly: GCA_004023965.1. Lineage (NCBI taxonomy): Eukaryota > Metazoa > Chordata > Mammalia > Carnivora > Mephitidae > Spilogale > Spilogale gracilis. The sequence goes on along the minus strand of PITA01005736.1, from coordinate 102,576 downwards.
ATGATATGCCTGATGGAGAAGTTTAAGCAACAATTTTAACAGTACATTCTGGGCTTAAGAAAAGAATGGTAGTCTTCAGGGAGACACTGTAGAGATAAAAGAGTTAAAAAACAAACATTCAGAAATGAAAAATAAAATAACTGAGATTTGAAACAGACTTGATGTAATGAACTCAAGCACGGAAGAAACAGAGGAATAAATAAGTGATTTGGGCAATAAAATAATGGAAAATAATGAAGTTGAACAAAAGAGAGAATGAAGAATTTTGGAATATGAGAATAGACTAAGAGAACTCAATGACTCTATCAAACCTATTAACACTTGTATTACAAGAGTCTCAGAAGAAGAACAGAGAGAAAAGGGAGAAGAAAAATTATTTCAGAAAATCATAGCTGAAAACTTGCCTAATCTGAGGAGGGAAACAGACATCCAAATCCAAAAGAAGCAGAGAACTCCCATCAATATCAACAAAAGCTGATCAAAATCAAGACATATTGTAATTAAATTTGCAAAACATAAACAAACAACAGTAGCTGAAAGCAGCAAGAAAAAAGAAGTGCCTATCTTACAAGGGAAGACACATAAGGCTAGATGCAGAGCTGTCAATTGAAAACTGGCAAGCCAGAAGAAAATGGCATGATATATGGTGAATGGGAAAAATCTGCAGCTAAGAACACTCTCCAGGAAAGAAATAATTCAGATTAGAAGGAGAGAGAAAGTGTTTCCCAGGGGAAGAAAAAAAAAAAACCTACGAGATCCTGCAACTAAACCTGCCCTGCAAGAAATGTTAAAGGAGACACACTGAGAGGAAAGGAAAGAAAAAACTGACAAATATAGGAAATGCATGGAGAAAATCTTCATAAACAAGAACAAATCAACTATTAAAATAGCACTAAATACATGCCGTTCCATAATTAATCTGAATATAAATGGACTAAACACTCAAGGGGCGCCTGCAGTGTCTCAGTTGGTTAAGTGACTGCCTTGAGCTCAGGTCATGATTGCGGAGTCCTGGGATCAAGCCCCACATCGGGCTTCCTGCTTGGTGGGAGGTCTGCTTCTCCCTCTCTCACTCCCCCTGCTTGTGTTCCCTCTTTAGCTGTGTTTTTCTATGTCAAATAAATTAATAAAATCTTAAAAAAAAAAACAAAAACACTCCAGTCAAAAGATTTAGGGTGACAGAATGGAGAAAAAGCAAGACCCATTTACATGCTGTCTACAAGAGACTCACATTAAACCTATTGACACCTATAGATTGAAAGTGAGAGGATGGAGAAATACTTATCATGCAAATGAATATCAACAGAAACCAGAGAGGCAATGCTTACATCAGACAAAGTAGATTTAAACCAAAGATTATAACAAGAGATGAGGAAGGGCACTATATCATCATAAAGGGGACAATCTAGCAAGAAGAACGAACAATCATACATATTTTGACATCAACATGGGAGCACCCACTATATAAAACAATTAATAGCAAACATAAGGGTTTCGTTGATTATATGAAATAATAATAGAGGACTTGAATGCCCAACTTACATCAATGGACAGATCACCTAAGCAGAAAATCAGTAAGGAAAAAATGAATGAATGACACATTGAACAAGGGAGACTTAACAGATACATTCAGAGCATCCCATCTTAAAGCAGGAGAATGCATATTATTTTTAAGTACACATGGGACATTCTCCAGAAGAGATCTCATACTAGGTCACAAATCGGTCCTCAACAACTACAAAAAGACTGAGATTATACCATGCATACTTTCTGACCATAATGGTATGAAACTTGGAGTCAACCACATGAAAAAAAAATCTAGAAAGACTACAAATGCACAGCAGTTAAACAGCATACTACTAAACAATGAATGGGCCAAGCATGAAATCAAAGAAGAAATTAAAAAAAGAAAAGGAAACAAACGAAAATCAAAAAAACAATGGTCCAAGCCTTTGGGATGCAGCAAAATCAGTCTTAAGAGGAAAATACGTAACAATACAGACCTACTTCAAGAAGCAAGAAAAGTCTCTAATAGAACATAAACTTACACAGAATAGAGCTAGAGAAGGCACAATAAACAAAGCCTAAAGCCTCAGAAGAAGGGACATAATAAAGAGTAGAGCAGAAATAAGTGACAAACAAAGAAACAAACAAAAACAGTAGAACAGACTGATGAAACTAGGAGCTGGTTCTTTGACAAAATTAATAAAATTGATAACCCCCTAGCCAGACTTAGCAAAAAGAAAAGAGAAAGGACCCAAGTAACTAAAATCACAAATGAGAGATGAAAAATAACAACTAATATACCAGAAATGCACCAGAAATGCAAACAATTACAAGAGAATATTATGATAAATGATTTGTCAACAAATTGTACAACCTGGAAGAAATGAGTAAATTTCTAGAAATATATAAACTAGCAAAACTGAAAAAGGAAGAATTAGAAAACATGAATAAATCCATAACCAGGAAAGAAATTAAAACAGTAATCAAAAATATCCCCCCAAAACAGAAGTCCAATGTCACATGACTTCACATGTGAATTCTTCCAAATGTTTAAAGTAGAGTTAATACCTTCTATAAATGTTCCAAAAAATAGAAATGTAAGGAAAACTTCCAAACTTCTTCCATAAGGCCACCATTACCCTAATGTCAAAACGAGACAAACTCCACTAAAAAAGAGAACTATAGGCCAATATCCATGATAAACATGGTTGTAAAAATTCTCAATAAAACACTAGCAAATTGAATCCAAATTGTACATAATAAGAATCACTCATCACAGTCAGCTAAGATTTATTCCTGGGCTATAAATGTAATTCAGTGTTCATAAATCAATCAACTTGATACACTGCATTAAGAGAAAAGATAAGAAACATATAATCATCTCAATAGATGCAGAAAAAAACATTTGACATATAACAACATCCGTTCTTGATTAAAAAAAAGAACTGTCAACAAACTAGGGATAGAGGGAACATACCTCAAAGTAAGAAAGGCCATATATGAAAACCCACAGCTAATATCATCCTTAATATGGAAAGATTGAGAGTTTTTCCTCTATGGTCAAGAACAAAACAGGGATGTCCACTCTCACCACTGTTGTTTAACATGTACTGGAAGTCCTAGCCACAGCAATCAGACAAAGAAAAGAAATAAAAGACACCTAAATTGTCAAGGAAGTAGTCAAATTTTCACTATTTACAAATAACATCACACTCTATAGAGAAAACCTGAGAGCCTCCACCAAAAAAAAAAAAATTCTAGAACTGATTCATGAATTCAGGAAAGTAGCAGGATACAAAAGCAATGAACAGAAATTTGTTGCGTTTCTATATACCGATAATGAAGCAGAAGAAAGAAAAATCAAGGAATTATTCCCATCTACAATTGCACCAAAAACCTTAAGATATTTAAGAATAAACCAAACCAAACAGGTAAAAAACCTCCACACTGATGTAATAAATGAAAGATGACACAGAGTAATGGAAAAACATTTTGTGTTCATGAATTGGAAGAAAAATATTGTTAAAATGACTATATTAGCCAAAAAATTATACACTTAATGCAATTTCTATAAAAATACCACCAGTATTTTCTACAGTGCTAGAACAAACAATTCTAAAATTTTTGTGGAACCATAAAAGCCTGAATAGCCACAGCAATCATGAAAAAGAAAAGCTGGATACATCATGATTCCAGATTTCAAGCTATATTATAAAGCTGTATTGATCAAGACAGTATGGTATGGCACAAATATAGGTAGAGGTCTGTAATTCATCAGTTTTACACAATTCACAGTGCTTTAAATCAATTTAACCCCAAAATAAATACCTCAACATTCAAAGCATTCTCTTAGTGTGCAAGACAGTAGAATGTGAGGTTAAGACAATAAATGCAAAAAAAAAAAAAATCTTGAGTACGCTGATGATTCCCAGAAAGACGACTTTGGTTTTATTTATTTTTTTAAATTTAAATTTTATTAATTAATTTATAATGTTATGTGTATTTCAGGGGTACAAGTCTCTGATTCATCAGTCTCATATAATACCCAGTGCTCATTACAACACATACTATCCCCAGTATCCATCACCCAGTTATCCCATCCCCCCAAATACGTCCCCTTCAGCAACCCTGTTTGTTTCCTATGATTGAGTTTCTTATGGTTAGTCTCCTCAGGTTCCACCTTGTTTTATTTTTCCTCTCTTTCCCTATGATCCTCTGCTTTATTTCTTAAATTGCACATATCAGTGAAATAATTGTCTTTCTCTGATTCACTTATTTCACTTAGCATAATATCCTCTAGTTCCATCCTTGTCATGGTAAATGGCAAGATTTCTTTTTTTTTTGATGGCAGCATAACATTCCATTGTGTATATACATCACTCTTCTTTATCCATTCATCTGTTGATGGACATCTGGGCTTTTCCAATATTTTGGCTGTTGTGGTCATTGCTGCTATAAATATTGGGGTGCAGGAACCCCTTCAAATAAATACATTTGCAACTTTGGGGTAAATTCCCCATAGTGCAATTGCTGGATCATAAGGTAACTCTATTCTCAAGTTTTTGAAGAACCTCCATACTATTTTCCAGAGTGGCTGCTCTAGCTTGCATTCCCACCAACAGTGTAGGAGGGTTCTCTTTTCTCTGTAACCTTGCTAACGTCTGTCCTTTCTTGACTTGTTAATTGTTGCCATTCTAACTTGTGTAAGGTGGTATCTCATTGTGGTTCTGATTTGTATTGTCTTAATGCTGCATGAAGTTGAGCACTTTTTCATGTGTCTGTTGACCATTTGGATGTCTTCTTTGCAGAAATGCCTGTTCATGTCTTCTGCCGATTTCTTGATTGGATTATTTGTTCTTTGGATGTTTAGTTTGATAATTTATTTATAGATTTGGGGATACTAGCCCTTTATCTGATAGGTCATTTGCAAATATCTTCTCCTAGTCTGTTGGTTGTCTTTTGGTTTTGTTTACTATTTCCTTTGCAAAAGGTTTTTATCTTGAAAAATCCCCAATAGTTCATTTTTTTTTTTTGCTTTTGTTTCCCTTATTTTTGGAGATGTGTCTAGTAAGAAGATGTTGTAGTTCAGGTCAAAGAAGTTGCTTCCTATGATCTTCTCTAGGATTTTGATGGATTTCTGTCTCACATTTAGGTATTTCATCAATTTCAAGTCTATTTTTGTGTGTGGTGTAAGGAAATGGTCCTCTTTCATTCTTCTGCATGTGGCTGTCCGATTTTCCCAGTACCATTTGTTGAAGAGATTGTCTTTTTTTCCATTGGATGTTCTTTCCTGCTTGGTGGAAGATGAGTTGACTGTAAAGTTGAGGGTCCATTTCTGGGTTCTCTATTCTGTTCCATTGATCTGTCTGTTTTTGTGCCAGTACCTTATTGTCTTGAGGATTACAGCTTTGTAATAGATCTTGAGGTCTGGAATTGTGGTGCCACCAGTTCATTTGTTTGTTTGTTTTTTCCAACATTAAGGATCTTTTCTTAAAAAAAATATATTTATTTGACAGAGAGAGAGAGATCACAAGTAGGCAGAGAGGCAGGCAGAGAGAGAGGAGGAAGCAGGCTCCCTGCTGAGCAGATAGCCTGATGCGGGCCTCAATCCCAGGACCCTGAGACCATGACCTGAGCTGAAAGCAGAGGCTTTAACCCACTGAGCCACCCAGGTGCCCTATTAAGGGTCTTTTATGGTTCTATACAAATTTTAGGATTATTTTTCCAGTTCTGTGAAAAAAGTTGATGGTATTTTGGTAGGAATTGCATTGAACTAGTAGATTGTTCTAGGTAGCACAGACATTTTAACAATATTTTTTCTTCCAATCCATGAGCATGGAACGTTTTTCATTTCTTTGTGACTTCTTCAATTTCTTTCATGAGTGTTCAATAGTTTCCTGAGTACAGATACTTTTCCTCTTTGGTTAAGTTTATCCCTGGGTGTCTTATTATTTTGGGTGTTATCATATATTGGATGGACTCCTTAATTCCTCTTTCTTCTGACTCATTGTTGGTGGTTGGTGTATAGAAATGCAACTGATTTCTGTGTATTGGTTTTATATCCGGCCACTTTACTGAATTCCTGTGCGAGTTCTAGCAATTTTGAGGTAGAGTTTTTTGTGTGTTTTCCATATAGAGTATCATTTCATCTGCAAAGAGTGAGAGTTTGACTTCTTTTTTTGCTGATTTTGATGCCTTTTATTTCTTTCTGTTGTCTGCTAAGGGTAAGACTTCTAGTAATATGTTGAATAGCAGTGGCAATAGTGGACATCTTCATCATGTTCTCCGGGAAAACCTCTCAGTTTTTCTCCATTGAGAATGATATTTTCCGTGGGTTTCTCATAGATGGGTTTTATGATGTTGAGATATGTACTCCCATCCCTACACTTTGAAGAGTTTTACTCAAGAAAGAATGCTGTACTTTGTCAAGTGCAAGTACTTTTTCTGCATCTATTAAGAGGATCATATGGTTTTGTCCTTTATTTCATTTATGTAGTGTATCACATTGATTAATTTGTGGACATTGAACCACCCTTTAAGCCCAGGAATAAATTTCACTTGGTCGTGCGTGGTGAATAATCCTTTTAATGAACTGTTGGAGCCTTTTGGCTAGTATTTTGGTGAGCATTTTTGCATTCATGTTCATCAGGGATATTTGTTTGTAATTCTCCTTTTTGGTGTGGTCTTTGTCTCATTTGGGGATCAAGGTAATGCTGGCCTCATAAAACAAGTTTTGAAGTTTCTTTTCCATTTCTCTTTTTTGAAAGGGCTTCAGAAGAATAGGTATTGATTCTTCTTTAAATTTTTGGTAGAATTCCCCTGGGGAGGCATCTGGTCTTTGGCTCTTGTTTGTTAGATTTTTGATTACTGCTTCTATTTCCTTATGGTTATGGGTTTGCTCAGGTTTTCTATTTCTTCCTGGTTCAGTTTTGGTAGTTTATATGTCTTTAAGAATGAATCCATTTCTGGGGCACCTGGGTGGCTCAGTTGGTTAAGCGACTGCCTTCGGCTCAGGTCATGATCCCGGAGACCTGGGATCGAGCCCCACATTGGGCTCCCTGCTCGGCGGGGAGCCTGCTTCTCCCTCTCTCACTCCCCCTGCTTGTGTTCCCTCTCTTGTTGTGTTTCCCTCTGTCAAATAGATAAAATCTTTAAAAAAAAGAATGAATCCATTTCTTCCAGATTGTCTAATTTGTTGTCATATAGTTGCTCATTATGTTCTTATAATTGTTTGTATTTCTTTGGTATTGGTAGTGATTGCTCTTCTTTCATTCATGATTTTATTTATTTGGGTCCTTTCTCTTTTCTTTGTGATAAATCTGGCCAGGAGTTTAGTAATCTTATTAATTCTTTCAAAGAACCAGTTGCTAGTATTGTTGATCTGTTCTGTTCTTTTGGTTTATATTTCATTCATTTATGTTCTAATCTTTATTATTTCCTTTCCCCTGCTGAATTTAGGGTTTATTTGCTGTTATTTGTCTAGCTCCTTAATGTGTAGGGTTAGATTATGTATTTGGGACCTTTCTTGTTTCTTGAGAAAGGCTTGTATTGCTATATATTTTCCTTTTAGGACCTCCTTTCCCATGTCCCAAAGATTTTAAACAGTTGTATTTTTATTTTAATTTGTTTCCATGACATCTTTTAAAATTCTTATTTAATTTCCTGATTGACGCAGTTATTCCTTAGTAGGATACTCTTTAGCCTCCATGTATTTGAGTTCTTTCCAAGTTTCCTTTTGTGATTGAGTTCCAGTTTTGAAGTATTATGGTCAGAAAATATGCAGCAAATGATCCCAGTATTTTGTTATCAGTTGAAACCTGATTTTTGACCCAGTATGTGATCTATTCTGGAGACTGTCCCATGTGCACTTGAGAAGAATGTCTGTTCTGTTGTTTTGTGATGGAATGTTCTGAATATATCTGCGAAGTTTATCTGGTCCAGTGTATCATTCAAAGCCCCTATTTTCTTGTTAATCTTCTGTTTAAATGACAGGTCCATTACAGTTAATGTCCCCTACTATTATTGTATTATTGTTAATGTGTTTCTTTGACTTTGTTATTAATTGACTTATATAATTGGATGCTCCCTTGTTAGATATTCTTGTTGTATAGATACTTCAAGTATGATATAGTGTCTTTCCTCATCTCTTATTACAGTCTTTGGTTTAAAGTTTAATTTGTCTGCTATAAGGGCTTCCACCCCAGCTTTCTTTTGATGTCCATTAGCATGATAAATTATTTTCCATCCTCTCACTTTAAATCTGGTGGTGCCTTTCTATCTAAAATATGTCTCTTGAAGACATCATATCAATGGATCTTGCTTTTTTTATCTAATCCATTACTCTGTGTCTTTTTATTGGGGCATTTAACCTTTTTATGCACAGAGTAATTATTGACTTACATGAATTTAGTGCCATTGTGTTGCCTGTAAGTGACTGTTGGTATATATTGTCTCTGTTCCTTTTTGGTCCATGTTACTTTTAGGTTATTTCTTTGCTTAGAGGACCCCTTTTAATATTTTTTGTAAGCTGGTCTGGTGATCACAAATTCTTTAATTTCTGTTTTTCCTGGAAGCTCTTTATCTCTTCTTCCATTCTGAATGACAACCTTGGTGGATACAGTATTCTTGACTTTGGGTTCTTCTCATTTAGCACCCTGAATATATCATGCCAGTCCTTTCTGCCAGGTCTCTGTGGAGAGGTCTGCTGCCAATCTAATATTTCTACCCTTGTAGTTACAGATCTCTTGATCTGAGCTGCTTCCAGGATTTTCTCTTTGTCTCTGAGATTTGAATATTTCACTATTAGATGTTGGGGTGTTGATCTATTTTTACTGATTTAGGGGGGTTTCTCTCCTGGGTGTTGATATCTCTTTCCTTTCCCACATTAAGGAAGCTCTCAGATATCATTTGCTGAATTATACCTTTTTCCCTTCTCTCTCCTCTTCCTCTATGATACCAATTATTCTAATATGGTTCAGCTTTATGGTATCACTTATCTCTTGAGTTCTCCTCTCATGATCCAGTAGTTGATTATCTCTCCTAATCTCAGTGTCTTTATTTTCCATCATTTGGTCTTCTATATCAATCAACTTCTCTCTTCTGCCTCATTTATCCTACTAGTTAGGACCTCCATTTTTTAAAAGATTTTATTTATTTATTGGACAGAGAGAGATCACAACTAAGCAGAGAGGCAGGCAGGAAGAGAGGAGGAAGCAGGCTCCCTGCCAAGAAGAGAGCCTGATGTGGGCCTCAGTCCCAGGACCCTGAGATCATGACCTGAGCCGAAGGCAGAGGCATTAACCCACTGAGCCACCCAGGCACCCTGGGACCTCCATTTTTAAAAGATTTTATTTATTTATTTGACAGAGAGAGAGAGATTGCAAGCCAGGCAGAGAGAGAGGAGGAAGCAGGCTCCTTTCCAAGCAGAGAGTCCAATGCAGGCCTCAATCCCAGGATCCTGAGATCATGACCTCAGCTGAAGGCAGAGACTTTAACACCCTGGACCACCCAGGCACCCAGGGCCTCCATTTTTTACTACATCTCTTAGTAGTCTTTTTGATTTGGACTTGGTTAGATTTTTGTCTCTTTTATTTCTCCAAAAAGTGATTCTCTAGAGTTGTCTATGTTTTTTTTTGAGCCCAGCTATTATCTTTATAATCATTATTCTGAATTCTAGTTCTGACATCGTACTAATGTCCAACTTGATTAGGTTCCTGACAGTCATTACTGCTTCTTGTTCTTTTTTGGGGTGAATTTTTCCATCTTGTCATTCTGCCTAGAGAAAAAAAATAAATGAGAGAACAAAATACTAAAATGGCAAAAACAATGTCAGAGAAATACACACTAAACAAATCAAAAGAGAGCTGAAACTGGGAAAAAGAGATAAAGAGAAAAGAAGAAGAAGAAGAAGAAGAAGAAGAAGAAGAAGAAGAAGAAGAAGAAGGGAAAAAGGAAAAGAGAAAATAGAATATAATTAGACAGGTGGGCAGAGTAAAGCAACACAGTGGATTGTGTATTTGGCCTGTAGGAAACTTGATCCCAAAATTTAAAGAAAGAGAAACCTATATATGTATAAAAATATAATTAAATACAGTGAAAATGTAGAATGTAACTATAAAAAGAGACATTAAAAGACAAGAAAAAAACAAAAGGGAAAGAAGAAGAAGATCAACAACAACAACAGCAGCAGCAATGAAGGAAGAGATATAAATGGACAGGTGAACAGAACAGAGGAAAACACTGTCTCCTGAGTGTGTTTTGGTCAGTTTGTTAGAGGAAAATACATCTCAAAAGTATAAAGAAAGAAAACTTACATATAAAAAATAAAAATAAACACATTGAAAGGAAAGACTGTAACTTTAAAGATGAAAATTAAATACTTTAACAAAACAAAACAAAACAAAAAATGATGAAGAAGAAAAAAACCGAATATGATCAGATGGTTGAATAGAACAGAGTTATACACAAGATTCTGGGTGTATTTTGGTCTGTTAGAAGAAACCACATCCCAAAATTTCAAAGAAAGAAAAGCATATATATACCAAAAATAAGAGTAAATACAATGAAGATATAGAATGCAAGTATAAAAATAAAAATTAAAGAATGTTTTTAAAAATAGTTGATAAAATATGAAATTGGTTGAAAAATAATTTTTTAAAAGAAAAAAAAAACTGAAAAAAAGTTGAAAGACTAAGGAATCATTGGGAAAATAGCCATGAGTTCTATGTACTGTATTACCTTAGCACCGGAGTATTGCTATTCTAATTGATGGGTAAACTTGGCCTTGGCTGGGTGTTCTTGCTGATCTTCTGGGGGATGGGCCTGTTGTATTGATTCTCAAGTGTTTCTTTCTCCAGGTGGAATTGTAGTGCCCTCACCAGGGGAGCCATACTAAGTAATCTACTTTAGTTTGCTCTATGTGGCTTTTGTTCCCTGAAGGCTTTCCAGGAAGCTTTAGAAGATGAGAATGAAAATAACAACCTCCCAATATCTGGACCTGGAGTTGAAATCTTGGGGCCTCACTCTTCAGTGAGCCCTCAAAGAAAAGCAGTCAGTTACTACTATCTCCCTGGTCTCTGGCCCCACTCTCTGCTCACCTGACCTGTGACCAGGCATTTCTCTTTCAGGCATGTAACCCCATTTTGAATCTCCAAACCCTGCAGACTACTGTGGCACACTCTATTCCTACTCCTCCTGGGGGATGAACAGGGGTCTCATGGGTTCTGCTGCTTCTTGTGCCCCTGCTCAGAGAATAGTCACCTGACTGTGCCACAGTTCATGGTTTATGGCAACCTTGAACTGAGAGCCCACTCCTGGGATCACTCTTTGAAGCCGGCTTCCTCACTCTGATGCCTGAGAACCTGCTGCATTCAAGCATCCCTGGTCTTCCTGTGATCCCAATGATCCTGAGTTAGGGTTGTGTCCCTGCTTAGCACCTAAGTGACATCCCTCACTGGAAAAGATTTCTGAAAGTTCTGTTTTTATGCTCTGCTGCTTTTTCACTTTCCAGTTGCTGACTGACAGAGGCTCCCTCTCCCCATTGTCTATATTCCTGTATATTGCCTCAGATTCATTTCTCCACACTTCCTACCTTGCAGAAAGTCATAACTTTTCTATTCATAAAATTGAATGTATTCTTTTCTTTCATATATGTCTTATTTTGCAAGTGTTCAGAATGAATTGGTAGCTATTTAGCTGAATTCCTGAGACCAGAAAAAATTAAGGTCTTCTACTCCACCATCTCCCAACTTTGGTTTTGGATAACAGAACAAATTGATGACATAAGAAATTTCAAAAATTGGGGTGCCTGGGTGGCTCAGTTGGTTGAGCGACTGCCTTCGGCTCAGGTCATGATCCCGGAGACCTGGGATCGAGTCCCACATTGGGCTCCCTGCTCGGCGGGAAGCCTGCTTGTCCCTCTCTCATTCCCCCTGCTTGTGTTCCCTCTCTGGCTGTGTTTCTCTCTGTCAAATAAATAAAATCTTAAAAAAAAAGAAATTTTAAAAATAATTAAATCAGTGGTGATACAGATGCTCAAATATATTGGATAGATTCAAGCCAAATAACTGGTAAAATGTATTTCTTAGAAAAGGTTTTAAGTGGATAAATAGAAATAAACACAAATTTAATAATTTGTTATTGTGAAACCATCCAATAAGACACTGTATGAGAAAGAAATGTACTAGCAATAAAAATATAATCATATAGCATGATCTGACATATTGGTTAAATAAACAATTTGTTACAGTTCATAGGCAAGACACTGTGGTAAAACAAGAACAACAACAACTAGATAATACATCTGAAATCAGTGCTTCCCAGCATGAAGTTAAACTTTTATATTTAACCACACCACAAATAAAAGAAGCCCCAGTTATAATGAATCTGAAGATTAATTATATACTGTTAAATAATAAAGTTGAAGAGCCACTAGTGATTACAAATGAAAAGCATGAATCTCTCTCTCTATTTTTTTCTCTTATTAGGAAAATATTTTGACCACGAGTGACTTTAAGAATACTAAGCAAATATCTACTGAATCAGAATCTCTGGGGATAAGGAATGTCATTTTAGAAACACCCCTCATAATTGATTCTTCTCTGTGCTAAGGCTTTAGGATCACAAAAATCAAAGACATTAATTTGGAAGTTCAAAAAGCTTGGAGAAGGTCCATAGCTTTCATCATATCCTTCAAAGAGATCCTCTATTTAAAAAAATGTTAAGAAGGGCACCTCGGTGGCTCAGTTGGTTAAGTGACTGCTTTTAGCTCAGGTCATGATCCTGGAGACCCGGGATCAAGTCCCACATTGGGCTCCCTGCTAGGCGGGAGCCTGCTTCTCCCTCTCTCAGTCCCTCTGCTTGTGTTCCCTCTCTCGCTGTGTTTCTCTCTGTCAAATAAATAAATAAAATCTTTTAAAAAATGTTAAGAAGATAATTAGGTCTAACAATAGATCTAATCCAAAATAATTCATATTTTACATTGATCTGTATCACAAAGAAGGAAATAAGTGTTATTTTGAGTAACAGCTTCCACAGTTAGGTAAATTGATGTTAATTTCAAGTCTATGCTCAAATATTTCCTTATCAAATAATTCTCTCCTGACCAACTTTCTCTTACTATCACCATATCAACATGCACAATCTATCAGTCAATAGTAATTGATTCAAAAGAGAGTAATTCATGTCAATTGGAAGTAGTGCAATGTCAATCACAAAGATTTTGTTCTTTTCTTCAATAGCATGGAAAAAGGACATGAAGTTTGCAGATGTTTCAGGAATTTTGTAGCTATAAGGCAAGACTCTAGATTTGACAGATACAGAAGTTTCAGTGTAGAATTATATATATATATATATATATATATATATATATATATATGGATACAAGCCACACACACACACACACACACACACACACACACACACACACACACATTGGAGTATAGAACAGAAAGATGGAGTAACGGCATTATAGGTGATATCATTTTTACTGATTGATCAACTTTTGCCTGAAGCCAACCCACCTCCAAGTTTTCAGTAATTATATGCAATAAATTTCTTTCTTTTTTTACTTCTATTTCAGTTAGGTTTTTTGTCACTTGCAAACAAAAGTATCCAGACATAGATCCTGACTACTGCTTTAAATCAGGATGATCATGTTCAGAGTGAACAAAAGAGGTGAGCAATACCCATTGCAGAAAGGTTATGGCTACCTGAGGTTTGCAGTACATTACACATACTCTAATACTTGTTTATTTTATAAATATATAATTTCTTTAGACCCTTGATAGGTTATTTTGTTTTCTTTAAAATGACAAAATGGATGAAAAGCCTAATTGTGAGATAGGAAAACCATCAAAATCCTACAGTAGAATACAGGCAGCAACCTCATTGACTTTGGTTGTAACAATTTCTTACTAGATAGGTCACTGGAGGCAAGGGGAACAAAAACAAAAATGAACTATCATGACTTCATGAAGATAAAAAGCTTCTGCACAGCAAAGGAGACAATCAACAAAACTAAGAGGCAGCCTACAGAATGAGAGAAGATATATGCAAATGACATCTGATAAAGGGCTAGTATCCAAAATCTATAAAGAATTTATCAAACTCTACACCCCTCCAAAAATAATTCAGTTAAGCAATGGCTAGAGACAAGACTAGACATTTACCAAAAAAGACATCCAGATGGCCAACAGACATATGAAAAGATGCTAAATGTCTTTCATCATTGGGGAAATAGAAGCCAAAACCACAATGAGATTTGCAACAATATGGACGGAAGTAGAGGGTACTTTCATAAGTGAAATAAGTCAATCAGAGAAAGACAATTACCATATACAAATTAAGAAACATACTCTTATTATAGAGAATGAACTGATGGTTACCAGAGGGGAAGTGAGGGGGTGGATGGTCACAGGATTGTTGAATGGATATTTATTAAATAATTTTTGTTATGGTGCCATTCTGTCTAATTATGCCATTGTCCTGTTTCATTTTCTCTTTAGGTTTGTAGGGAATATTATCATAGACATCTTTTCCTGTGTGAAAAGAAAAATAAACATGACATAGTACTAATTCAGCAATTTCCCAAAGGAAAAAGAATGGCCATATTTTTCCATGAAAAATAAGAAAAGAAGTACTCTATATTTAAATTTGAAAGACAATTTTTAGAGTGGTGCTCTAATACCTGGTCACATGATATTTTTAAATTTTTTTAAATTTTATTTATTATGTATGTATGTATTTATTTATTTTGATTTTGGTTTTGGTTTTGGTTTTCGTTTTGGTTTTGATTTTGTTTTTTGGGTCAATCCCACTTTGAACACTGTAGCAGCAGAATACTCTATTGCATATTTCTTACTTCACAAGTAGTCTGGCTTTCAATGACTTATAGGAGAAAATCATTTAGGGTAAAAGGAAACCATTTCTATGTTTTCTTTTCTCCTTCTAGTTACCTTAACTTTGTTTATTCCTTTAAGGAAAAGTTGTATTTTTTCCCAAAAAGCTGAATTCAGCTCTTGAGAACTATTTCTTGGAGAAAAGACACACTGTATCATTCAAAATTTCAAATATCATTCAGGTGTTTTCATCTTAACATAAGAGAAGGAGAGGAGAAATGATAGAGAAACATCTCAAATCTAAATTATAGAAAGCATATGCATATTTTGAAAAGATTAGATGGAAGTAAGCATTTCAGTGATAAAACTGTGTCTTAGGATGAATACCCAACTTTTGCATCAACATGGATGGGACTAGAGGAGACTATGTTAAGTGAAATAAGTCAAGCAGGGAAAGTCAATTATCAGATGGTTTCACTTATTTGTGGAACATAAGGAATAGCATGGAGGACATTAAGAGAAGGGAAAAATGAAGGGGGAGAAATCAGAGTGTGAGAGGAACCATTAGAGACTATGGGCTCAGGAAACAAACTGAGAGTTTTAGAAGGGAGGGGTTCGGGGGTTGGGTGAGCCTGGTGGTGGGTATTAAGGAGGGCACATACTGCACGGAGCACTGGGTATTATATGCAAACAATGAATCATGGAACACTACATCAAAACTAATGATGCACTGTATGGTGACTAACATAACACAATAAAACAAAAACAAAAACTAAAAACTGTCTTAGAATGCCCATTAAATATTTAAAAGGGGAGAAATAGGCAAATTGGGTTTCCATTGAATCTCTTTATTTATTATATTGTTTGACTTCAGTATCCAAAAATATTCTAATCTCTTTAATCAAATGTCATTTTTATTTTAACAATGGCCCATAAAGAGAATCCCACTGATATAATGGTTTTCTTTTTCTACCATATATATGTGATAGATATATCCATGTCTGAAAGAACAGACAATATTTTTTTCATCTTAAAATTTACATATTTGAGGGGCGCCTGGGTGGCTCAGTTGGTTAAGCGACTGCCTTCGGCTCAGGTCATGATCCCAGAGACCCAGGATCGAGCCCTGCATCCGGCTCCCTGCTCAGTGGGAAGCCTGCTTTTCCCACTCTCATTCCCCCTGCTTGTGTTCCCTCTCTCACTGTGTTTCTCTCTGTCAATTAAATAAATAAAATCTTTAAAAAAACGTATTTATTTGAATTGGTAGCATATATGCATGGTTAAATTTTTTAAATTTAATTTTAATATAGTTAATACACAGTGTTATATTAGTTTCAGGTGTACAATATAGTGATTCCACAATCCCATAATCACCCAGTGCTCATCACAATAAGTGTACTCCTTAATCTCTGTCATCTATTTCACCCATGCCCTCCACTCACCTTCTGGTAACCATCAGTTTATTCTCTATAATAATTTTCTGTTTCATAATTTGTATTTCTCTATTTTTTTCCTTTTGCTCATTTTTAGCTTCCACAAATGAGTGAAATCATATGGTATTTGTCTTTCTCTGACTGTCTTATCTCACTTAGCATTATACCCTCCAACTCCATCTATCTTGTTGCAAATGCCAATATTTCGTTCTTTTTATTTATGGCTGAGTAGTATTCCATTTATCAATTGGACACTTCATCTGTTTCTGTAATTTATCATTTGAAGATAATGCTGCTATAAACATCAGGGTGCAAGTAATCCCTTTGCACTAGTGTTTTTGTATTCTTTGGGTAAAGACTAGTAGTGCGGTTGCTGGATTTTAGGGTAGTTATGTTTTTAACCTTTTTCAGGAACCTCCATACTGTTTTCTGGAGTGGCCACAGCAGTATCCTTTCCTACGAACAATGAAAGAGAGTTACCCTGTCTCTGAGGATGTCTCTGCATCCTCACCAGCTCTGCTTTCTTATGTTGTTAATTTCAGCCATTCTGACATGTATCAGGTGGTATCTCATCATGGTTTTTCTTTTTTTTTCATTAAGGTTTTGTTTTTAACTGACATATGGTTAACATATGATGTATTAGTTGCATGTGTACAACATAGTGATTCAGCATTTCCAAGCTCCATGCTCATCACTATAAATGAAGATATCATTTATCACTATGTTATTACAATGATATTGAGTGTATTCCTTATACTGTACTTTTCATTTTCATGACTTACTTATTTAACTTATTTATTTTAATATAAATTCAATTAATTAATATATAATGTATTATTTGTTTCAGAGGTTGAGGTCAGTGACTCATCACTCTTTTATAATACTGAGTGCTCATTATATCACGTGCCCTCCTTAATGTCTATCACTCAGTTACCCTATCATCCCACCTCCTTCCCCTCCAGGAATCTTGTGTATTTCCAATGACTAAGAGTCTCATAATGGTTTGTCTCCCTCTCTGATTTCATCTTGTTTTATTTTTTCCTCTGTGATCCTTTGTTTTGTTTCTTAAATTCCACATATCAGTCAGATCATAACTGTTTTATATGGTTGGGTACGTATATGCTGGTTGCATAAATATTTATGATTGTTATATCTTCTTGTTGGGTTGTATCCTATATTATTATTACTGTCATTCTGTCTACTGTTATACTCTTTGTTTTAAAATCTGGTTTTCTTTCTTTTTTTAAGACTTTTTAAAAAGATTTTATTTATTTATTTGACAGACAGAAACACAGCTAGAGAAGGAACACAAGAAAGGGGAGTGAGAGAGGGAGAAGCAGGCTTCCTGCTGAGCAGGGAGCCCCATGTGGGGCTCAATTCTGGGACTCCGGGATCATAACCTGAGCCAAAGGCAGTTGCTTAACCAACTGAGCCACCCAGGCGCCCCTCTTTTTTAAAGATTTTATTTACTTATTTGACACAGAGAAACACAACTAGAGAGGGAACACAAGCAAGGAGAGTGAGAGGGGAGAAGCAGGCTTCCCACCAAGCAGGAAGCCAGACGTGGGACTCAATCCCAGGTCTCCAGGATCATGACCTGAGCCAAAAGCAATCGCTTAACCAACCGAGCCACCGAGGCACCCCTAAAATCTGGTTTTCTTATATAAGTATTGCTATTTCAGCTTTCCTTTGACATCCATTTCATTATAAATTTTTCCTGGGCCCTTCACTTTAATTCTGCAGGTGTCTTTAGGTCTGAAATGCGTCTCTTGCAGGGAACATATAGATATAGATATCCACTCTATAATCCTGTCTTTTGATGGGAACATTCAGTCAATTTACATTTAAAGTAAGTATTGATAGATATGTATTTATTTCCATGTTATTATGTTTTGTGTTTTTTTTCAGTTTTTCTTTGATTAATTATTGTCTTTCTTTCTTTCATGTGTTGCTGGTTTTCTTTAGCAATGCATTAAGATTCCTTTCTCTCTATTTTTTTCCAGATCTACTAGGGATGTTTGATTTGTTGTTACCATTAGGTTTGTATATATTATATTCTGCATATAGTGGTCTTATTAAGTTGATGGTCATTTAATTTTAACCCATTCTTCACTCCTCTCCTCCTCATATTTCAGATATAGTGGCATCTTTTACTTCCTTTTATTTTATGAGTTTCTTGACTGATTTTTACAGAATTATTTATTTTTACTGTTTTTGTATTTCCTACTTCCTTACTATTATTTTTTGGTATTTCTTTTCCACTCAGAGAGTACCCTTCAATATTTCCTGCAAGGATGATTTAGTGGTTATGAATTCCTTTAGGTTTTTTTTGTGTGTGTGGAGGGGAACTCTTTATCACTTCTTTCATTCTAAGTAATAACCTTGCTGGATAGAGAGTATTCTTGGCTGAGGACTTTTCCATTGGCAATTTTACTATATCATGCCACTTTCCACATTTTTATTGAAAAATCTGCTAATAGCTGTATGGGGTTGGCAGTGTATGTAACTTTCTCCATTTTTCTTGCCGACTTTTATTTTTTTTCCTTTATCACTACATGTTGCCACTTCAATTACAGTATGTCATATCGTGGATCTGTTTTTGTTGATTTTGTTCATGCCCTCTGTGCCTGCTCTATCTGGATTTCTGTTTTCTTCCGCAGAGTAGGAACGTTTTCAACTATTATTTCATTAAATGCATTTTCTGACCCTTTTTCTCTCTTTCTCTTTTTGGATTCCTATAATATGAACTTATTTTATTTGAAGGAGTCACTGAGTTCCCTAAGTCTATTCTAGTTTTGCATAATTCTTTTTTTCCTTTCTTTTGTTCAGTTTAAGCAAGCTTTCTATTACTTTTTTTAGGTTATTAATTTGTTCCTCTGCTTCTTCCATTCTGTTGTACATTCCAGCAAGTGTGCTTTTAACTTCATTTCTAACTTTCTTTATCTCTGCTATGTTATCCCTTATATCTTCATTTAGGGTCTCACTGATGACTTCCACTCTTAAGTCCGGTGACTATCTTCATGACCATTACTTTAAATTCTCTACTAGGCATGTTACTGATACATGTTCCACTTAGTTCGCTGGACATGGCCTTTTCATTTTATTTTATTTGAGGCAAATTCCTCCATCTCCTCATTTCATCTAAGTTTCTGTGCCTGTTTCTCTGTGTTAGGAAAGTCAGCTATGTCTCCTTTTCTTGTGTGTACTGACCTTATGAAGTAGAAGTCCTGTAGTGTCCTGAAACGTACTGTCCCTTGTTCCCCAAGGCCTGGCACTTAAAGGATCATCTCCAGTGTGTGTTGCATGTGTTCTGTTATTTTGTACTTAATGCTTTATCCTTCCAGACAGTTGTCTGCTGAGGCTTTCTTTGCATGTTATGTTTGGTTTCTTGCTTAAATGTGGTATATTTTAATTAGGTGTACTCTGGTCTACTTGTGAAATGAGACCTGCCACCACTCCCACGAGAAATGAGGCCCTGCAAAACTCCTGGGTTGGGAGATACAGTATTGCCAGGGGATCAGTTCTTCTCTGAGATTGAAGCAAGTGTGACTGAGGAGGGCAGTTGCACTGGAGCTTGGGAGAGATTGGGATTGGTTTAAGTAAATTAGGTAGGGAATGTCAGCACTGCACTGGTTCCCACAGGTGGTCCTGTGCTTATCCTGAGAAGAAGGAGAGGAAAATGACACCTGCAAATTCTTTTGTTCCTAGAAGAGTCTCTCTGTGAATGTTACTTCTCTGGAACAAGCTCTGAGATGAGTAAATAACCTCCCCACTGTGTGCCCATGGTGCTCTTCAGATCACTGTTTCTTTCTTTCTTCTTTTTTTTTTAAAGATTTTATTTATTTATTTGACAGACAGAAATACAGCTACAGAGGGAACACACGCAGGGGGAGTGAGAGAGGGAGAAGCAGGCTTCCCGCTGAGCAGGGAGCCCGATACGGGGCTCGATCCCGGGTCTCCAGGATCATGACCTATGCCAAAGGCAGTTGTTTAACCAACTGAGCCACCCAGGTGCCCCTCTTCAGATAATTTTTCTATGCTGTATGTTCATGATCTGTTTGCCCTGTTTTCTCTCCAAGAGCATCCCGTTACTCCCTGGGCCCTATCTGAGCCAAGTTTATTGACCTTTAAAACAGTCCCCAAACCCAGTGGTTGCAAGAACTCAGGAAACTCAGTCCCTGTTCTATTTCAAGTCATTTTCTATAGGGATTTGTTTTCCCTGAGTGGGCTCCCCTGTGGGCTACTTTTTCTTATGTTCTTCTCCATGAATGTGGCTGCCTCCCAATCATGGTGGTCACAATCTGTTTCTCAGGCCAGGTCCCCACATGTCCTACCCTATTTCATGGTTCCTTTTTCCACCTTTAGTCATGAATTTTGTTCTGCCAATATTCAGGTTGATTTCTAGGATATTTAAGATGATTTGATAGTTACCTAATTTTATTTGTGGGACAGGTGATCCTAGGGTCCTCCTACTCCACAACCATCTTCACAGATGCCAAGAACAGTTTGTTTATTAAAGATTGTATTTATTTGAGAGAAAGAAGAGAGAGATAGCAGGGCGGGCAGAGAGAGAGCAAGAGAGAAACTCAAGGAGACTCCATGCTAATCATAGAGCCCAACACAGGGCTTGATCTCACAACTCTGAGATCATGACCTGAGCCAAAAACAAAAGTCAGACACCTAAGTGACTGAACCACCCAGGTGTCCCAAGAGCAGTCAATTTTTATGAGAAGTTGGATTACTTCATTGTTATTTTTGCTTTCTTTTGGTGGTATATCAGGGTTGTTGTCCTTTTAACTCATCCCCCCCCCCCCGAGGATGTTGTTTTTGAAGAACCTGAGGGGATGTGAGGCAACTCATTTTTCACTCCCTTGGAGGCCCCAATATTATGAGGATAGTGATGAGGTCACTCACAAAATTATTTGTTCTTTAGATTGGACACTTCGGTTCTGTGCAAATAACTATAAAATATTTATTTTAGAACAAAAATTCCAGTTTGCTTTAAATCAGTTTTTATTTAGATGTGACCTTACTTGAGTTTTGACTTCTCTATACTGACCAATATTATGAAATATAAGACATAACTTCTAGGTATGGATAATGTACCATTTCACTTATCAGAGAATTCAAAAATAAGAATCCCTGTAATTTCCATTTGTGAAATTGTTTAAAGACTGTGTGTATGCATGGGTGTATGTGCACATATATGTATCAGTCAGGGCTCTCCATAAAAGGAAACTGAGCCAATATAATATAATAAATATAATAAATATTATAATAAATATAATAAACAATATAATAATATAACAATAATATGTATATTTATGTGTATTTATGTGTATATGTGGAGTGAGGGGGGATATCTGTCTATCTATCTATCATCTATCTATAAAAAGCTTTCTATACACACACACACACACACACACACACACACACACATATATATATATATATATATAGAGAGAGAGAGAGAGAGAGAGAGAGAGATAGAGAATGAGAGAGAAATTTTAAAGAATTGTCTCATGTTGGGAAGAAAAATATTTTTTTTCTTCTGTCCTCCTGTGTTCTTTGGCTGTCTAAGGATTCAGTTGATATAAGACAGATATAACTGGGGAAAAACAAATAAAAAATAATAATATGTATATATGGGAGAGACCCAGAAAAATTGCGTAACTCCCCCAAATGGCCAAAGCCATCACTATATGCATACCACCCTCAGCTAAAGACAAAGAAGATACCAGGAGTGGGGAGTCAGTTGTGGAAGACAACCAGGAAAAGCACGGTAAACATGGATAAGATTTTTATGCAGATTTAAGTCCTTGTTTCTCCACTGATAAGAGTGCCTAGAAATTTTGTCACTCCCCTCTTCCTGGTATACCAAGGGACATACCATAACAATGGATATTTCTCTTGTAAATGTCTCTAAAAAAAGATAGCTTCTTTTGGTTTTTAGAACTGTTCTTATATCTCCAGCTTAAGGTACTGAATATTCCAGAGGTATATATTGGGTAGGCAAAATTGGCTACCCTTCACTTAAATTATTGTGGGGGCTGGAAAGTCCGAAATCTGTAGAACAGTTGGCAGGCTAGGAGCTCAGGTAGGATTTGATGCTACATTTTTGAATCAGAATTTCTTCCTGCTGGGAAACCTCACTTTTTGTTCTTAAAGTCTTTCAACTGGATGGAGTCCACCTACATTGTCTAGGATATCACTTACTTAAAATCAACTGATTGTAGATATTACCTACATCTACAAGTACCTTTGCAGCAACATCTAGATTAGTGTTTGATCAAATAAATGGATACTATAGCCTAGACAAGTTCACATATAGAAGTAACCATTACAATAGCTTATAAGTACATATAATTCTTAGTTTCAAGTTTCTTGAAATTAATTTATTTTTTTTTTCCTTTTTAAAAGTCCTTATTTATTTATTCATGAGAGAGAGATTCAGGCTCCCCATGTAGTGGGGAGTCTGATATGGGGCTCGATCCCAGGACCGTAGGATTATGACCTGAATTAAAGGCAGGTGCCCAACCAACTGAGCCACCCAGTTACCCTTGAAATTAATGTCTTAAACAGTTACCCATTAGATAGAAAATTTGTACTTATTTTTTCCTAAGTCATTAAGTGAATATTCTTCATAGAGGTTAAATTTGTTATCTTTAATGTTTTTCTTCCTGGGAAGAAGCACTACCACATTTACTACTATTGGCTAACAAAATACTTTGTTTCTCACTTGCTAACCCAACATAACCTGTTTCTGACCATACTCATGATTTTGCAAGATTTTGGCAGTTATCTTAGGGCACTTTAGTTATGTTTACTGTCTCCTTTATTTCCCCAAACTGGAGAAACTATAACTTGCCAGCACCTCATGGGCAACGACTGTTTTGAAATAGTCCATCTTGCTTTCAGATCATTGTCACAGAAGAAAACACATCCTGTTTTCTAACAGGTTTCTTTATTTTCTTATTAATGCTGTTTTTGGTTCTAGGGACACACCATAATCCATTATAAGGACTAACATTGTAGCTATTTAGTATACTATGTTTACTGTCTATTTGTGAGAAATCTCCTCCTGTTCCTTTGAGAATGATAATAGCAAAAGTAACTTTATTCATAAATAAAGCTCCATTATATAAATCATGATACTTTAAAAATATACTTTTGAGGATAATCTCATTTTGGATTGTGAGTTGTCAAATAGATCATGGCACTTAATATGGCCAAAGACAAAATTGAGAAATACTTAGCATATTTGGATAAGAATAGTCTATTTATAGCTACACAGAGAAATAATTGTTTTGTTCTCTGATTATACTGAAAGAATAATTGAAAATTCAAATGATTAAAATACATAGATATATTCCAAAGCATATCTTATTCTTGCTTCTCCTTATCCAAAGCTTTCAAAAGGAGCCAGAAATACTTTCTCATAAGTCCTATTAATGGATTTGGAACAAAAAAAAATCCAATTATAATGTTGGAGGTTTTTGAGTGTACACACTTGCCTTCAGGTAGGATATATCAGATTGTCCCAAACATGTACAAGCTTTAAATTTTAGGACCTTTAAGGGAAAAATTAACTTTGCTAAACCATTTTAATGTTTAAAAGCCCTAAAAAATGCAGGCACACAGCAGATACTTGCTGTGCTCAGTTAGCTCTGATGGTATTATATTAGAAAGTACTTGCTTTCAAGAACAGAATAAATCTAGCCACTTTTTTCTTTGGTGATGTTGAGCCATGTCCCATTTTTAAAGTTAGTATTTCAAAAGATTACAGTGTAGGCACTCTGAAGTTGCAAATCTAATGTCATGGTTTTTAGACTGACTCTATAGGACATTACAAATCAATAGTGACCTTTAGTATAATTTCATACGATTTAAGTAAGAAAACAATTTATACTTGGCAAGTGGTTGGACAGAAGGTATTTGGTTAAATTTGTATACTTTGTCTTTTACATAGTACATTCATAAATGACAAAGACATAATACAGATGCCTTTATAACATGATGCATAATAGAGTAAAATTTTGTGTAATATGATTTCATTTTAAATCTTGATTTAAAAATGAAAAGGTTAGGGGCGCCTGGGTGGCTCAGTTGGTTAAGCGACTGCCTTCAACTCAGGTCATGATCCCAGAGACCCGGGATTGAGTCCCACATCAGACTCCCTGCTCAGCGGGAAGCCTGCTTCTCCCTCTCTCACTCCCCCTGCTTGTGTTCCCTCTCTGGCCGTGTTTCTCTCTGTCAAATAAATAAAATCTTTAAAAAAATATAAAAAAATAAAAATGAAAAAGTTAGTCAGAATTTAAAATTTTATTTTTAACATCTTGATTCACATTTAACTTGATTTCATGTATGCCACCCATAAAAGAAGGTTATAGTGAGGTTTCAGAATCAAGAATATTAATAACTGTGTGATAAATGCAGATCTAGAAGTAGCAGTAGGAGAATTAGACTACTTTTTATAAAATTGTACAACTGTACTTAGACAAAGAAAAATAAAATTGTCAACATAGAGATTCAGCCAAGATGCTATGTTTGATTTGTGTATCTCTATACACATTGCCCTATGCTACCTAGAAGATTAAAGCATCAAATATATATTTGCCTTTTAACACAGTAAGAGAAATTTGCTCAAGTACACACATGCACACAAGATATTCTGCAAAGCAGGGGGAGAGTAATTAATTTTCAATTAATTTTAAAAGGCTCATATAGATAATAATGGGGAAAAAGATTATTGCCAAGCTATGAATTTAATATTCTGTAATTAGACATGGACCTAAATTAAGTTACTTGCTTTTTTTTTTTTAAAGATTTTATTTATTTATTTGACAGAGAGAAACACAGCTAGAGAGGGAACATAAGCAGAGGGACTGAGAGAGGGAGAAGCAGGCTTCCCGCCAAGCAGGAAGCCTGATGTGGGGCTCGATCCTGGGTCTCCAGGATCAGGACCTGAGCCGAAAGCAGTCGACTAACCAACTGAGCCACCCAGGCGCCCCAAGTTACTTGCTTTTTAAACTAGAAATATATTAAAGATCATAAAGCTTGGATGCAATAAATTTTCCTTATGAAAATAAGCATTCTGGTAAACTATCTTCTGTATTTAATATGAATGGAGACAAAATAAAATAACTCCAAATCACATAAATGCTCTGGAAATTTTCAAGGAGGTAAGAAGGTGGGTTTATTTATTGCTGTCATGTTATTTTATGGCATTGGGAGTAATCCAAATGAGTCTGCCTCATTCTGTGATATGGATTATGTTGACTATTGAGCCAATTACATTTTGATCTTTGAAGTATAAAACACATTTTACACGGTAAGTAATAAGACTGTTCTGAATTGACTCATAAAACGGCAGCAATTTATGAAATTCTTGCACTATTTAATGATTCACATTATCATTCAAAGAACTGAGTTTTTCTGGACTACCACCATAAGGAGACTTTGTTCATTGCTAGAGGTCACGTGGGAGAGCAATTTTACTTTTAAAGGATATTGATTTTAAATTCACTCCATTCACATAAGGTGACATAATTCCAGTATTTGTGTTGTGTGTAGCAGAACTAAAATAGAGCAAAATTATAAAAGTGGGTGAGATTAATCTTTAGTTACCTACTATGTCCTCATTCAGGATCCCATTATACTTTTCTGATAGCATTCTACGACTAAAAGGACAGTAGATCTAATGGTAGAGTAGATGTATCAGGACTTCAGACTGTCATATGCTATTTCTAGTTTACTGAGAAAAACTCATTGCTTCTGGAGTAAAACTTCCTGGAGAATAAATGTTAAGGGTAGTTTTACTCTGAAATAATATGCATTGTTATTATTTGTTTAATTCATTATAACACATTGGACAATTTACAAAATATATAATTCACCCTTATTTTTAGTAGATAGTTTATACAAATAAAAAAGACAACCACTCAGAAACACAGCCATTATGTTATCAGTGTGGGCGGGTGGGCATATAGATAAAATGATCAGCAATGGGGATGCCTGTGTAGCTCAGTCAGTTAAGTGGCTGCCTTCAGCTCAGGTCATGATTCCAGAGTCCTGGGTCCCACACCACCTCTCTCTCTCTCTTTCTCTCTCTGTCAAATAAATAAAATCTTTTTAAAAGATCAACAATGGTGTACATTCAAAATACACAAACTTTTGTTTGGTTAAGTAATGACTTTCATTATTTACCATTAGAAATAAAACTTAAATGGACTTTGAAAATGATAAAATGGGTTACAAGATGGTCATAAACTTAAAAAACAGAAGTCTTTAAAAGTCCTTACAGTAAAAGGGGTCCCTGGGTGGCTCAGTTGGTTAAGTGTCTGACTTCAACTCAGGTCATGATCCAGGAGACCCGGGATTGAGTCCCACATCAGGCTCCCTGCTCGGCGGGAAGCCTGCTTCTCTCTCTCTCACTCCCCCTGCTTGTGTTCCCTCTCTGGCTGTGTTTCTCTCTGTCAAATAAATAAAACCTTTAAGAAAAAAAAAGGTCTCTTTAGTAAGGTAAGTAACACAGGCATCTATACTGTAATGACTCCCTTTCTAGAAGCCATAGGGGAACTTTGTTTTATGTAATGCTTCATTGTTTATCAGAGCCAGCATAAATCTAACTGCATTCGATAATGCTTTTACTACTACTCTTAGCAGTTAAAAACATAGGCATATGTCCTATTCTTTTTCAGTCCTTGAGGCATTTGCCATTTGGAGAGGTTTTTCCATATTAATATTCATGCCTTCTACTGTTTTTTTCCTGTTCTTTCAATTGATGTCTTGTTAGTTGACATAATGAAAAATGCAAATTACCAATCAAGCTTTTTGTAGTACTAAGAACTGGGAAATATTTGTTTTAATTATATGCATGTAATGCATGTCATCAAAATCACTGGCATTGTGAATGAGAATGAGATCATAATAAAGTCACTTGAAAAGAGAAACTATTTCTGTCCCCCCCCATCATCACACATAACAGAGAAACAAAGATATATAGACTGTCAACACCTGTAGAGTAAAATTTCCAAATTATAATGGAATTAATGCTTTCAAAACTATAAATACCAAAATGTGGCTCTGCATCTGCTAACTCATGCTTTTTGACAATAATCTATGCTGAAAGACAGTCATTTGGTGTTGCAGGTAAGCACTATGGGGTAAGGGATTGCAATTTCTTTATTTTCTCATGCATATCCCTGGGCTACAAGGTCAGGTTCTTCATGAAAACTGCCCATAATTTTCTTCCAGCATGAGGATAGGATAGTAAAAATATTTCCAGAGGCATAGAACAAACTCAGCAAAACCTTATAATAACACAGACTGTATTAAAGTTGATATAATCTATCCATCTCATCCACACATATCTTAGAGTTAGGTAGGTATGCTATTGCAGTTGGTGTGTTAGAGATTTATTATGCTCTCTCCTTCAGGACTTAGATTTTTCTCCCTCATCAAGGTGAGGACTGAGTAGCACACCTCCTTTTCTCTTCTAATGCCAAAGAAAATCAGCTTAGAAGAATGATCAAACTTATCATGGTTGTTTTTCAACAACACAAAGACTCAGAGTAGATGTGTTCTTCTACCACAACAGATTTGTTTTCATATTTGTGTTCTTTTGACTCTGTAGTCACCAATTCTGAGTATTTCACTGGCTGGGAACTTTATTTTTAGTAACATTTCATTTAAAAAAAAATCTTTGTGATTCATTAAGCACACATCATTATGATGAAAGTCAATAGGAAACATTAGGACAAAGTAAATATGAAAGCAATGTGTGCTTCATACATACCTAAAAAGGTATATATTGTAGAAATCAAGTGCTTTAATAATAAATGTGATCTTCAGAGATAATAGTGATCAAGAGTCTATAGGTACTGAGCTTCAGTTGTTTAGTCAGAAGTAGGATGGGGATGTATGAAAAATAATTTCCATTCCTTGTGTCTCATGACCTGTGGCACACAGTTGCAAGCCACCCAACTAATTAGGGGTGCTACTATGATAGAACATGCTGTGAAACCATCTGGCATATATAGGAATTTGCCCATGATATGGATTTTTTAATACCGTGCTGTAATCAATGTGGCAAGTAAGTTCTAACTTAAAGTAGAAATAAAATTATCTATTGTCCAAAGTGGCCAAAATTGTTCACTATTTCTATGATCACAATTCGGAAATTCTGGTTCTAGTGAGTGAAAAAATGGATTATACACTATAGGAAAGACAGAGTTTTTGCTAAAAGTAAAATGAATGGTAAACAACATGGTGATATCCTTTATTTTTTCATACTCAAGAAATTATTTGAAATGAAAATTGTTAAATTCCCTGAAAATAGATCTAACTTAATTATCTATAAATGTAAAGTATTGAGGCAGTTGCCTTTAGATCTTATGACTTGAATAGCATCAAGTTAAAAGTACCCACAAGCTCTTACACTATAACTGAAATTCTGTGGTTGTGCTCATTATTGTCATTCCCTCTGAAAGACCACCCATGTTTCGTAATAGTAGGAGTTCCATAGTGAAATGATGTGTGGATTCTCCCCTTTATTTAACTTTGTCTTAAAAGGATTTAAATGGTAATTTTAAATAGGAAGTTGTTACAACCCATTTTATATTACCAGTCACATTTGTGTGCCATTTAAATTTGTAATGAAAAAGTCTGTGTATACTTGGATTTGGCTAAAAGATCATATTATGTTTATTCAGACTACTTAGCTTTGATAACATGAGCTTAATAGCTCAATTTCAAAAGAATAATTTCTGATGAGATTTTCCAAATTGTACAGCTATGCTCTCAACTGTGTATTCTGTAGGAATTGCCTGGATTGTGTATTTCCTGCTGGGTTTACCTGGATTAAACATACAATTCCTATATCTGTTTTTAGTCACCACCTTTGATATGAACATAGCCTTTTGCCTATACCCAGTTATTAGTTGATGGTTAATAGTTTATATCTTCTGAGGCAAGTAAATTTTCTTTTTAGAGAGACTGATTATATCACCATATTTATCAGAGATGGTAGTTACAATCCAGAACAAAAAATCAAGTGAATTGATAGGAGTAGCAACCAAAAACTTATTAAAATTCTACTGCATATAAAGCACTATAACATTTACTGTCAATACAGAGATATATGTGATATTTGTGGGAAGAAATTATAAATATCAAAATGTCTACTAGTGATCCATGTAAAAATACCACATAGAAGTTAGGTATTAAATTAGAACTTGCAGAAATATATATCTAGACAAGCAGCAAAGAACAGTCGGAGAGTATGAAAGGCAAAGTACTCTAGTCTGGAGAATAATAGGAGCAAAATCTAAAGCTATTGAGAGTTTTACCTGGAACCTCAAATAGGAGCTAATAAAGGCTATTTTATTTTGAATTTTATTAATTGCATGTGTTTATGAGATTCCATAAAGCCATAATTAATTGACTATATTATGACGTGCATAATTATTTCAGACAAAATTCTTTTTAGGTGAGAATTATTATTTCAGACAAATTTCTATTTACTATGGAAAGTGCCCCCAAAATATTTTTCACTGTTTGCTTCCTGGTGGGGATGGGAAGGGAGAGGAGAACTAAGCTGTACTTGTGGTAGCTCTGGCTCTCTTGACTCACTGTCAGTGTCATTAATGACCTTCCTTCTATGTCTTCTCAAACATTTTCAATACCTACTCCTTGACTATTAAGAACACATAACAACTCAACTTCTACCCCTTCTAAGCATAAAATGTGTAGAAAACCACATATAAACAATAGAGCTACAAGTTCATAAGGAAAGAGTATGACTCTGGGATGCAGCATTTTATAGGTGTGTATGTGAAATCTTTCTTATCCCCTCTTCCTACTATTCTCCACACATATTGTATCCCATTCATTTTCCTCCACTAATTTCTAAAATGCTGCTTTTCATTTGTTAATTTAAACAGAAAATGATTAGACACCAGTGCCCATGCATCTGTGACAAAATATCATTCAATTAAAACTACTTCTGAAGTCTAATTTTCATAATAGGGAGATTTCTACCTCTTCCCTAATGAGCTTAATACTTCCAATCTCCCTGACAGGTGATTTCAGAAAGGATCCTTTTTTTTTCTTCTTGTTTACTGAAGCACTGTTCAGACTACAAAGTTCATTAAGTAGTCAACAAAAGGCCATCCAGCTACAATGTGTGCTGGGACAGGCTGGAGTGTAGGCAGGTGCACTTCTATATTAATTAGAGAGCTCCATCATTTGAGGTTGACTGGCTTCCTTTCATTCAAATAACTTCAGCCATTTCAGCTGTGTTATTCCATTGCATTAAAAGGTCACTTTCCAAGGGCAGAATGAAAGGTGAAGAAGAATTTAATTATATAAATGATCCCGGCTCTGATTTTTTTTTAATTTTTTGCCTGAAATTATTCAGGTATTTATCCCATTGTGTTTTGACTTCAGAGTGTAATACTAACAGGAAAATGACAATGAAATATACCTTTATTGTATAAGCAATTCAACACATTTTATTATAGTTAGGTTTAAAATGTGAATTGATCTATATGATGGAGAAGATCTAATTAATAAATATAAGCTTTTAAAAGCAATGCAATTGTATTTAGTGCATTGTTTGTACTTGACAGGGCATAATGTTTTATGAGCTACATCATACTTCTTCATTCACACTCATCATATTTCTATCAAAAAGAGGCATTTAAACAACCCCTATCTGTATCTTCTCTGTCTAACTGTGTAGGTGATGGTAAATTTTCAATGACCTCTTTTGAATTTGTCTCAGGATCTTTTTCCTGTTTGATTTAAGCCATAAGGAACTGTTGTTGAATGCTGATGATAAACTGGATAAAGCTTCAAGCCAGTTTCTTTCTTTCTTTCTTTCTTTCTTTCTTTCTTTCTTTCTTTCTCTCTCTCTCTCTCTCTCTCTCTCCCTCTTTCTTTCTTTCTTTCTTTCTTTCTTTCTTTCTTTCTTTCTTTCTTTCTTTCTTTCTTTTTTTTTCCATTTTGGCTAATTTGTTTCAGTGAGTTAGATACCTATTTGCTCTTAATCAGGCACCTCTAAGTTCAGTTGCCGGACTAGGTGAATAGGTAAATATTTCAGTAATTGCTCATGAGAATAAATCGTTTTGCTTGGATGGCGCTTGGAGAGAAAAGTGCATCAAAAGCAAGAGTCATAGCTGTCTAGTGCTTGGTGGAATGCCTGCATCACTTGTGATATAAATAGTAATCTAATTCTGCCCAAGAGCAGGTCAGCCATAAGGATTTAGTCTCCTTCTGAGGTGGGAAACCTGATTTAACCTGCCATTATGCTTTTCTACTGATTCTTTTTTACAATAGTTTCTTAATGAGTTATGTCACAGTAGCTGCTGGTATGATCCTCATGATATCAGGGTCCATGAAGCAGAATGGTTAATGATGCATGCCATACTAGTTCCAGTGGAAAACATTACAGATTGTAACACCATGAACTATATGGCATCCTCATAATAAATGGAACAGTGCTGCCTTTTGACCATAAAATATGGAAACAAACTAGGATGGCTAAGATTTTCATATCAAAGTGGAGGTTTCAACTGACTCATGACTAATTTGGTGGTCTTGTACTCTACATATAATAGTAACCTAGTTCCTTTCTCTTTTCTTTCTTCCTATTTTTTCCCTTTGTGGCAGTGTCTGTGATGTGACTGTATGTATTTCATATAAATGCTATGCTTCAGGCAAAGGAGAATTATTCTAATTATGTTTTACACAGGAATGAATTACACATGCATTATATAGATATTATGAAGGATGTCAAGGTAACCATTGTATACATGGCAACTTTCATCATACAGTGAAAATTAATCTGAGGAAATATGTGGGAAATTTTGAAAGAAGGAAATTTAATTGAGCATTGCAATGTTTGTTTAGGATTCTGAATTGGACACTGATTTTAACTAAAAAAAGAATATTTGGGGTCTGTCTTGTACTTTCTCTATTTAGCCTTTCTCACAGTGTAATAAAAATACCAGTTAATTGGATTATAGTCATTCAAATATAGAAATTCGTTTTTCAGGACGCCTGGGTGGCTCAGTTGGTTAAGCGACTGCCTTCGGCTCAGGTCATAATCCCGGAGACCCAGGATCAAGTCCTACATCAGGCTCCCCGCTTGGCAGGAAGCCTGTTTCTCCCTCTCTCACTCCCCCTGCTTGTGTTCCCTCTCTGGCTGTGTTTCTCTCTGTCAAATAAATACAATCTTTAAAAAAAAGAAATTTGTTTTTCTTTATATTTAGAAGAAATAAATTACAAGAAAGCAAGGTAATAGCAGGGATTTAATCAAAAAAGAGAATCTCAGTGCATATCCTGATATATATCTATAAACAAACAACCTAATCTTCTGTACCATCTACAAGTCAATGCCCACAACATGCAAGATCTTAATTCTAAAAGAAACATAAAAATGTATTCCCTCTGTACATACTGGGAGAACAAATTTTTTTTTAAGTTAAAATCAGTATCCAATTTATAATCCTGAAAAAAGTACTATAGAACTAATAGAATTTTCTTCTTTTAAAATTTTTCCCTAATATTTCCTCATGTTAATTATCACTATATAAAATACATTTCTGTGTATACTGAAACATTTTTAAAAGAGTTTTCAGCTTTATTAAGTGAGAGGTGTAATCTCCATCTTAATGGTGAATTATTAGAGATCATTTATCTCAACCTGAAAGAATGAATGGTAGAACTTTAAGTATTACCTGTAGGGGCCAAGGGAAGGCTACCCTATGATGGGTCACTTTGGTATAAAGATTATTTCAAGTTAAAAATATCAAAACCCAGCAGAATCAGGCAAAGCTCTCTGCTTCCCCCTCAAGTGCCTAAATTTACAATGGAAAGGAGAGATTGTATCAGGAAGAGAGGTATTAAGAGAGACTTCCCTTTACCTATGAAACTTATCTGAATAATAGGTCAATCTTGTTTTTCCAAACATTGCCTTTCACTTTCTTGCTAATGGTCTTTCACCCCTTTGTATCCCCAGACCCCTACCCCTCTCCTTAGATCATACAAACTTCATGTTATCTATCTTTTGAATTCTATGACCATATGTATTCCCCATTCGTATGCCTATTAAATTTGATTTTCTCTTGCTACTCTATTTCATGTCAGTTTGATTCTAAGTCCAGCAAAAAAACTAGAGGACAGAGGAAGTTCTTCCTCCCCAACACAAAAAACTTTGCAAAAAAATATTTTTGAAGTTTAGGGTTCTCCAGAAGTGAAAGTTGATGCTTATTTAACTAGGCATAAGATTACCTTTTCCAAAGTAAGAAAGGATGAAGACTGTCTCATTGGCCAAAATACATGCTTTAATGGCTATCTTTAAATGCCATGCCCATCCTGGACATTCTTTAGCATTGATACATTCACTGATGATGCGTGGGCTGTCTCCTGGAGCTTCTCCACATGGACTCTATATTGTTGGCACCTCCTGGCGCCTGCCAGTTTGCGGCCATTAGTGGAAGTCGGCTGGCGTGGCCTCTTGGGCTTCTCCGGAATACTCCGCATACGTGAGCTAGCTGAATCTTCCTGTGCTCCGCCCCGGCGCAGACTGGTGAACTTAGCCCCGCCCAGCAGTCTGGTCTGAAATCTGCCTAAGGCCTTAGTGATAGCCACTAATGAGCTCCTATTGGCCCCTGCTACTTCTTTTACTCCCTCCTTTCCTCTCTATATAACTGTGTCTCTGATACAATAAAGCTAAGATTGCTGTGCCTTCAGGGCTGACTCAACTCCCGGCTCGGTGTGGTTTCTTTCCCGGTTTCAGGGGGGTGGCAGGGTGGTGGACACTTACCATCTCTCTCAGCTCCCGGAGGATAACAGGCTGGTCCAGTTATCCCTCCCCCGCACCAGTGTTGTGGAGAGAGCAATAAGTGGCGCCCAACGTGGGGCCCCTGGTGCCCAGTGTGAGGATCCTTCACTTCGCTGACGAGCCAATCGGACTGCGGGTAAGTGTATTCCCATAAGTTATGGGACAGTCTTTATCCAAAAGTGACCCCTCCCTTGAATCCCTCAAGGTCCTCCTTAAAAGTAGGGGACTAAAACTTTCTGATAGTCAGGGGGTAAAAGCCTGGAACACCTTGATTAAAGTTGCTCCATGGTTGCCGGAGAGCGACCTGTTGGACTGGGAAACCTGGGACAGGCTGGAGAAGCTTGTATGGAAAGCCCAAGTTGATCGGGGTGAGATCCCCCCCCTAGGATTTTACCCCGTTTTGGTGGCCCTTAAGAGCTGCTTCCTTTCCCGGCCTCCCCAAACAAAGACTAAGCCAAATACTAAAGAACCGGAGGATGGGGTGGCTCCTGGGACAAATCCTGTTCCCCAAAGAGAGTCTAGCCTCCCTCCCTCTGGGGAAGTTGTTTCTACAGCCAAAGGGGATAATAACGGGGCCAACAAAGAACATGGTGGCAGCCCTTTGGACCCCTTTGATGCTGCCCTGTGGCCTCCGAAGCCCAAATCCTCTCTCTACCCTCCATTACCAGATGCTGGCTCCTCCTCTAACCCATTCAGGTCACCCCCTGCTCCTTCCCCTCTGTATCAGGACCCTGGCGCTACTGCTGCCATTCCATATAAGGACTCAAAACCTCCCCTTGATTGTTTGCCCCGCACAGAGTCAGGGCTCCACCCACAGCATGGCGCGGAGCCATGCCGGTCATTCCCAGTTAATGTTAACCCGGGTGGTAATCGCCCTGCTGCCTGGTACCCCTAGGAGCCCGGTGATCTTAAGGACTTAAAAACGGCTGTCATTGAGGACGGCCCTAATGCCCCTTGGACAGAGACCGTACTCCAGGGTCTCGCCCACCAGCCGTGTACTGCCACTGATTGGAGGGCCTTGGCCCGGGCGGTTCTCCCAGGCCCCCTCTATATCAAGTGGTGTGCCTTATACAAGGAACAATGACAGCAGCAGGCTGAGAGAAATCAGCATGCCAACCATGTAATCCCCATTACTATGGGAATGCTTGCTGGAACCGTGGAACAATTCTCATCATGAATCCAGCAAGCTACAATTCTCCCCCCTTACCAGGACCAGATCAGAGCCCTGGGCTTAGCGGCCTGGCGAAAGCTTGAGGAGGGCCCCTCTGAGTCCCCCATCGCAGGAATCAACCAAAAGGCTGGGGAAGATCTGTCTAGCTTCATTAGTAGAGTGGAAGGGAGCTTAAAGAGGAAGCTCCCCCCAGGAGAACTCAGGGATCACTTTGTTAAGATGATGGTCTGGGAAGGTATGAACCACGAACATAAAATGGCCTGTACAGGATTAAGGGATAGATCCATGGAAAAATGGATCATCGCCACTAGGGATATAGGGACCCATTCTCACCAAACCCAAACCCGCCAGGATGATGTGGCTACCTTAGTCTGTGCTCTTCAACAGGCATTTCCTGGAAAAGGGCGCTCCTGTTTTGGATGTGGACAGGAAGGGCACTTTAAGCAGGAAGGTCCCCACAGAAATAGGGGGCCTGCCTCAACCACTAAATCTCAAAACCCTGCTGTACCCCGCACCCCCTGCCCCAGGTGCCGAAAGGGATTTCATTGGTCTAAGGACTGTAGATCCCAAACTGATATAGAGGGCAAGCCCCTTCCGCCTTTAAACTTCAAGGGGGGCGTTCCCCAGCCCCGTTAAACAAGGGGAAGCCCCTGGCGCGTATTCACTGGACAGTTCCACTTGGGGGCGGGGTTAGACCTAAGATGGTACTGACTATAGGAGGAAATAGGGGGCCTGCCTATAGGAGGAAAGACCTTCAAATGTCTCATTGACACAGGGCGGATCAAACAGTTCTAAGAAAGGAAGAGATCCCCCCACAGTGGAGGTTGGTTGCTGGCCCCTCCCTATTAGGGGTTGGAGAACAAGTGGATTCCCAACAGACAGCTGAATGGGTCCCCTGGATGGATCCGGATGGAAATGCAGGACAAGTTCGCCCCCTTGTGGCCTCTTGTTTAAATGAAAACCTATTGGGTCAAGACGTTCTGGGAGAAGCTGGTCACCATTGACCATAAGGCCTTTTATGATGACATTCTTGAGGAGGAGGAGTATCAGCAACAATTTCGGGAAGGGCAAAAATGTCATCCAAACTATAGAGATGACCCTACATTTGAGATGATTAGACAGGGTCAACCACGTTCCTGCCCTCGGCCCTACCCCCAATCCTAAGGGCCACTGCTCCTCCAGGGATCCCCAAAATAAAGTGGATCCTGGGGCCCCCCATTTGGGTGGAGCAGTGGCCATTGCCTCTCCAAAAATTACAACAACTGCACCATTTGGTTGAACAACAAATTCGAGTGGGCCACCACCGACCATCCATGCGCCCTTGGAATTCGTCAGTATTTGTAATCAAAAAGCCTAATGACCAGTGGAGACTACTCCAAGATCTAAGAAAAATAAATGAAAGAATGAAGCCTTTTGGGACCCCCCCAAAGGGGATTGCCTTGGGTACCGGCCATTCCTAATAACCACTACCTCATAGTAATAGATATCAAAGATTGTTTCTTCTCTATACCCCTCCATCCGGAGGATACTGAGAAATTTGCCTTCTCCCTCCCTTCTCTAAATTTTAAAGGGCCTGACCTATGCTTTGAATGGACGGTGCTACCCCAGGGCATGGCTAACAATCCCCCCATTTGTCAGGACTACATGTCCAGGGTCCTATCCCCCCTCACAAAAAAGACTGATTCACTTTTTTACATATACATGGATGATATTATTATTGGGAATCCAAATGCCCAACAACTTGAGTGCCTATTTAAAAGCTGTATTCACCTCCTGGAACGTAATAGCTTCCAGATTGCCCCAGAAAAGGTTCAAAAAATACCCCCCTTTAGGATCTTGGGTACTGTCCTGACTTTAGACGTTGTATCCCCAGTAAAGCCTCAATTAAGTGTTCAGGACACCTATACCTTGCCTCAGCTCCAAAAATTACTCGGGGAAATCAATTGGATGAGACCATGGATTCCCATCACCACTGCTACTCTCACACCTCTTTTTGACTTACTAAAAGGCCTTAATTTAACCTCCATAGTAACTCTGTCTCCTGAGCTTAAAAGGGTGCTTGCCAGAGTTCAGCTAGCTATTGATGAGGCGGTTTTAAAAAGATACGACCCCACCTTACCGCTAATCCTCTACATCCTAGCAGGGGAAACGCTCCTTACTGCCCTTTTAGCCCAGGAAGGGGAACCTATTCACTGGATCCACCTTTCAGTAGGAGGAGCACCCCGAGTATACTCCATGGTGGATCAAATGGCTGATTGTATTGTTAAGAGGCGTGATCTTTCCACTCGCCTTTTTGGGTGTGAACCCCACTCTCTTATTGTCCCTTTTAGGATCAGTGACTTTTCATGGCTACAAAGAAATAATGCCAGACTAGCGATAGCCATGGAAGGTTTTCCCGGAACAGTGGTCTGTCATTGTGGTCCCCACAAATGGATGAGTTCTTTCAGCCAATTAAAATGGCTGCCCCCGAAAATTTTCCTCTCCGAGGCTGATCCCTTCTTCCCCTTGGTTTTTACCGATGGAGGTAAAAAGGGAGCCTCTGTCATCATTCCACCCCCCCCCTCCCCGGGCAAAAGCTTTACGCTCTTGTCCTAGCTTTATCTGAGGTCAACGGCCCTCTTAATCTATTCTCTGACAGCCTTTATGTTGTTAATCTGTTGCCCAAAGTGATGTTACCCATTTTCCCTCCTTTCGGAAGCTTAAATACATCTTCTTAACAGTGGATACTTTCTCCCATGCATGCTGGGCCACTGCCCATTCAGGAGAAAAATCTAAACATGCTATAAGTCATTTTCTCCAATGTTTTGCTACTCTGGGCCTACCAGATAAACTCAAAACTGACAATGGCCCATGTTTTGTTAGTAAGTCCTTTGCTGAATTCCTCAAATGGTGGCAAATTAGTCATACTACTGGAATCCCTCATAATCCCAGAGGACAAGCAATAGTGGAAAAACATAATCATATCCTTAAATTGCAGCTAATAAAACAAAAAGGGGGAGCACTCCCCCCCCATGATCAACTGAAGATGGCCCTATTTACCCTCAATATTTTAAATTTTTCCAAAGGTGAACATTTTTTACCTTTTCAAAAACACTGCACGGCAGCTGTTCCTTATTGAACAGTTCAAGTATGTTGGAGAGATCCCCTTACTGGAGAATGGAGGGGTCCAGACCCCCTTCTTACAGCTGGGAGAGGATTTGGCTGTGTCTTTCCTACTACTGAGAAGAAGCCAGTCTGGGTCCCTGCTAGAGACCTCAAGTATTGTCCCCCTGTGGAGGGGGACCTCAATGATAATGATGACGACCCAGAAGGCCCTTTGCCTCCTAAGGATATCTCTCTCTCCCCTCTTTTTCAGAATCCAGAATGAGGCCTCCGATGCTGATTTTGATGTTCCTGGGAGTAAGTACGCCAATGGCTGGAGCGGGGTTTGGTGACCCTCGTCAAGTTAAAGCTCTGCTACCAAAGAACCACAGAAACCACTGCCAGACTTGCACATTTGGCTCCGCCCCCTCATCTAATTGCTATGTCTCTGTCATGACCTACCCTGTATTATAAATAAGTCTATCCAGTTTATCCAAAGTAGACTAAATGCAATTCAGCTAATGAACGTACAGGTGCAATACCAGAGGCTTGCCACTGGCGCTGATGCCCCTCATGATGAGGTCCGGTCCCTTGACTCCCCCTGAATGCCTCCCCGTGAGCCCATGATGGGTAAGATATCTGGAGCAGAGACAACCTAAGACAGGCCCGGGGATGGTCAAGTGCTAGGGGTCTGAAAGTCGCAAGGTACTCAATGACGGGTAAGATCCCCTGAAGGGGACAACCTAAGACAGGGGCCTTGCATGCCTATACCCTGCCAAATAAAACAAAAAGGGGGAGTTGTTGGGACCTCCTGGCGCCTGCTAGTTTGCGGCCATTAGTGGAAGTCGGCTGGGGTGGCCTCTTGGGCTTCTCCGGAATACTTCCGCATACGTGACCTAGCTGAATCTTCCTGCGCTCCGCTAACCCACGTGCAGACTGGCGAACTTAGCCCCGTCCAGCAGATTCAGTGATAGATTTAATAGGGGGGTCAAAGGAAACATAAATGTCATAAATGATTTCAAACTTTTAAGGCTGAATTACTTAAAATGTGATAGTTTCATTGATTAAAAATAAAAATTTTGATCAAGGCCCACCTCGGGCTTTCTGCTCAGCAGGTAGCCTGCTTCCTCCTCTCTCTATGCCTGCTTCTCTGCCTATTTGTGATCTCTCTCTCTGTCAAATAAATAAATAAAATCTTTTAAAAAATAAGATAAAATTTTGTACCCTGATATGAATTACTTCTATGCTAACTTTACCAATTTGAAAGAATATACTTGGGGCACCTGGGTGGCTCAGATGGTTAAGCATCTGACTTCAGCTCAGGTCATGATCTCAGGGTCCTGGGATTGAGTCCCATATTGTCCCACTGGCTGCTCAGCAGGGAGTCCACTTTGCTCTCTGCTCATCCCCCTGCTTGTGCTCTTTCTTTCTCTAT
This sequence comes from Spilogale gracilis, assembly GCA_004023965.1. Taxonomy (NCBI): domain Eukaryota; kingdom Metazoa; phylum Chordata; class Mammalia; order Carnivora; family Mephitidae; genus Spilogale; species Spilogale gracilis. Next base: position 62,765 of record PITA01005736.1, on the reverse strand, counting down.
CTCTTTCAAATGAATAAATTAAAAAATTAAAAAGAAAGAATATACTTCTTGAATATCACTGCTACAGGTGTATTTCTATATGACTGACAATTTAAGAGCTATTAAAGATGTACATAAATCCAAAGGCTACTAATCACATATCCATACTAGTTGTCTGATATCATGAAAATTTCAAAAGTTTCAAAATGTATGATTGATATTTTCCAATGTGTCTTCTGGTGCTCCTCTTCTCTACTGGCCACTCAATCCAGGCCAATTTTACAAACCAAAGCCAGACCTGACAGTGCTCCATAATTTAATTGTAGACATCTGATCACTCCTCCTCTCTCTTTCTTATCCTATGGCCCATCTATCAGAACATAAATGCTTTGTGCTTCATTTAACAGCTTTTCCTCAAAATACTGTCAGTGAGAAATTATATTGTAAATATTTTCCAAAACTACATTGAGAAGAACGAGTATAGTATCTTACTATTTATTTTAAATTGGGCTCATGGTCAAACAGGGTTTGGAAATACTACATACTTTACTTTTTTGAAGTATTACAATGTACATTAGATTACTCGAAAGTCTGAGAATTTCCCAAGGTAAAATTGTTTAATTTTATTTAAATTACTATTTCCCAAATGTTTTTGTCATTCATCATAAAAAACCCCCACAATAGACAATTTATGAAACTAGTGTTCCAGGGTGCCTGGATGGCTCAGTCATTGAGCATCTGCCTTCAACTCAGGTCATGATCCCAGAGTCTCAGATGGAGTCCCCCATGGGTCTCCCTGCTTGGCAGGAAGTCTGCTTCTCCCTCTCTCACACACCCTGCTTGTGATCCCTCTCTAGCTGTGTTTCTCTCTGTAAAATAAATAAATAAAATCTTTAAAAAAAGAAAAAAAGAAGAAACTAGTGTTCCCAAACCAACCAAACAAGCAAACTAACAAAACAAACAAACAACAACAACACCAAAAAGAAAAACCCACAAATACAAAATACATGCAAAGCTTTGGGAAATATAGGCTTATTATGTTGCCTGCAAACACAGACTTTTACATTTTAGCAAGAGACAATACCTAATCAAATGGAATAAATCTTAAAAATATAATTTAAGATATTATCAGAAATCATAAAGATAAAATTATTTAGTAGAAAATAGTTCCATGTAAATAGCTGGCAAATTATTTCATTTATTCATAAGGTTTGATATAACATGGTGCAATTGCTTGGAAAAACAAACTGGCAGTTTCTCAAAATGTTAAGCATAGAGTTACCATACAACTCAGTAATCCTACTCCTTGGGTATCTAAATGAGATATTTGAATACTTATGTTCATAATGAACTTGTACATGAATAATCAGAGAAAGACCATTTATAGTATACAAGAAGTAGAAACAACCCATATGTCTAAACACTTGTGAATTGATAAATAATATATGGTGTATCAATGTATAACATATGAGTTCACATATACCTATAAAATATATTGGACAATTATTCAACAATAAAAGGAAATGAAGTATCAATACATGCTACAGCATGGATGGAGTTCAGAACTATTATATTATTTATATTAAATACATGCAAAGCTAAGAATTTCATATAAAATCATTATAAATGCACTCATCTCTGTCTGTTGGTCATGTGTATGTCTTTTTTGGAGAAATGTCAGTCCATATTTTGTGCCTATTTCTTGACTGCATTTTTTTTTTGTTTTTGGGGTGTTGAGTTTTGCCGGGGGCCAGCCCCAGCAACAGTTAGGGTCCGAGGATGAAGGAAGCCGTCGGCAGTGAGGAAATCAAACTCAAAGATGGTGTAGGGATCTCCTGAAAACACTGTTCTCAGGGCTCTTTATTTATAGCAGAGAGTCACATATTTTTTCAGATGGAAACCATATGATCAAAGAGTTTCTTTAAGTGATGGGTCATCCATTTTGAGTGACAATGGTGACAATACTGTTTTTGAGGGTCCTTGTAAAAACAGGACGGGCCTTGTGCCCTTGAGGGTCTCACACAACGAAACGGATGTGCCTATTTCCTTGAAGGGTCCATACAATAAAACAGGATGTGCCAATTATATCTTAATCTATAGACTGATCAATCACAGGCAGGCATGTCCTGAGCAACAGATGGTTCCTGCAAATCCTTATCTTATTAGAACGTTTTACTTCCCCCCAGTGTAGGGAAGTGAGTGAATGGTCACACAAACAGGAGATTGCAATATCTAAGCTATTTATGTTTAGTAAAGGTTTTACTAAGTTTTAAAATAAGTATGTTGTGTCCCCACAATCCTACAATTATTAAGCTTCATAAGGATTGGCATGGCTCTCTCACCTTGGATGAGCGCTTGCCCAGGTGCACGTCCCAGGGACACAAAGGACATATTGCCCCGGCCCACAGGGTACATTCATGGGTACCTCCACCATAGTTTTTGGCAGCTTGCAGCATGGCGGGGGGGGGGCAGATCATGCTGCCCCCGACAGAGTTTGATAAATTCTTTTTAGGTTTTGGATACTAGCTCTTTATCTGAAAAGACATTTGCAAATATCTTCTCCCATTCAGTAGGTTGCCTTTTAGCTTTGTTCATTGTTTCTTTCATTGTGCAGAGCTTTTAATTTTGATGTAGCCCCAATAGTTTATTTTTGCCTTTGTTTCTTTTGCCTCAGGAGACATATCTAGAAAGACGATGCTATGGTTGATGTCAAAGAGGTTACTGCTTGTGTTCTCCTCCAGGATTTTTTATGGTTTCAGGTCTCATATTTATGCCTTTGATACATTTGAATTTATTTTTGTGTAAGGTATAAGAAAGTGGTCCAATGCCATTCTTTTGCATGTTGCTGTCCAGTTTTCCCAACACGATTTGTTGAAGACTGTCTTTTTTCCATTGGATATTCTTTTCTGCTTTGTCAAAGATTAATTGACCATGTAATTGTGGGTTCATTTATGGGTTCTCTATTCTGTTCTATTATTTTTTTATTTATTTGACAGAGAGAATGAGATCACAAGTAGGCAGAGAGAGAGAGAGTAGGAAGCAGGCGCCCTGCCAAGCAGAGAGCCTTATGTGGGTCTTGATTCCCAAGATCCTGAGATCATGATCTGAGCTGAAGGCAGAAGCTTTAACCCACTGAGCCATCCAGGCACCCTATTCTATTCTATTGATATATGTATGTACTTTTGTGTCAGTGCCATACTGTCTTGATGACTATAGCTTTGTAATAGAGCTTGAAGTCTGGATTTGTGATGCCTCCAGCTTTGCTTTTCTCTTTCAAGATTACTTTGGCTATCTAGGGTGTGTTGTTGTTCCATAGAAATTTTAGGACTCTTTGTTCTAGCTCTGAGAAAAATGCTGACAATATTTTGATAGGGACTGCTTTAAATGTGTAGATTATTTTCAGTAATATAAAATTCAACACTCCAAAACCAAATAGTCCATTTTAAAAATGGATGGGAGATATGAGCAGACATTTTTCCAAAGACACAGAGCCAGCCATCAGACACAGGAAATGATTCTTAACATCACTCATCACCAAGGAAGCACAAATCAGAACTACAATGAGATATTACCTCACACCAGTCAGAATGGCTGAAATTAACAACACAATAAACAATAGGTATTTGCAAAGATGTGGGAAAAGGGAAATCTTATTACATTTTTGGTGGAAATGCAAACTGGTACTGCCACTCTGGAGAACATTATGGATGTTCTTCAAGAAGTTGAAAATGGAATTACCCTGGGGAGCCTGGGTGGCTCAGTTGGTTAAGCGACTGCTTTCAGCTCAGGTCATGATCCTGGAGACCCGGGGTTGAGCCCCATATTGGGCTTCCTGCTTGGCAGGAAATCTGCTACTCCTTCTTTTGGTCCCTCTGCTTGTGTTCCCTCTCTAGCTGTGTTTCTCTCTGTCAAATAAATGAATAAAAATCTTAACAAAAAAGAAGTCAGGCCACATTTAAAAAAGAAAAAAATAATGGAATTACCCTATAATTAGAATCAGGCAATTGCACTACTAGGTATTTAACAAGAGAATACAAAAATACTAATTTGAAGGGTTATATGTATCCCAATGTTTATAGAATTATTGTTAACAATAGCCAAATTATAGAAAGAGCTCAAATGTCTATCTACTGATGAATGGGAAAAAGGAGACATGGCATATGTATAATGAAATATTATTCAGCCATAAAAAAATGAACTTTTTCCATTTGCAACAACATGGATGAAGCTAGAGAGTGTTATGCTTAACAAAATTTCATATGATTTCACTCATATGTGGAATTTCAGAAACAAAACAAATGATCACGGGCAAGAGAGGAAAACCAAGATACAGACCCTTAGAGAAAAAACTGGCAGTTACTAGAGGGGAGGTGTGTGAAGTGATGGGTTAAATAGGTGATGGGAATTAAGGAGTGCACTTGTGATGAACACCAGGTGTTGTGTGCATTGAGTTATTAAATTTTACACCTGAGGGGAGCCTGGGTGGCTCAGTTGGTTAAAGGACTGCTTTCGGCTCAGGTCATGATCCGGGAGATCTGGGATCGAGCCCCACATCGGGCTCCCTGCTCGGCAGGAAGCCCACTTCTCCCTCTTTCACTCCCCCTGCTTGTGTTCCCTCTCTCGCTGTGTTTCTCTCTGTCAAATAAATAAATAAAATCTTTAAAAAAAATTTATACCTGAAACTAATACTACACTGTATGTTAACCAACTGGAATTTAAATAAAAACTAAAAAAAAGAACCCTCAATTTGGCATTGATTTGGAGCATTTGGAACTTTTGTACATTCTTAATGGAATTATAAAATTATATAATTACTTTGAAAAATACTGACTTCTTTTCATATAGTTAAACACATTTGTGAACTATTCCAAAGGATTTACTCAACAGAAACAAAAACTTACATACACACACAAAACTAATAAATGCAAATTTTTAATAGAAATATTGTTTATGATAGTCCTAAGCTAGGAGAACTCAAATGTGTAGCAACAATGAATAGAAAACAAATTGTGGTATATTCATACAATGGAATATGTTCACTTACAAAAAGAAATTAATTAGTGGTGCACACAATAACAGATAAAATTTAAAAAATACTATAGGGATAATTTACTATTATCTCTTTACAATTCCATTTATATAAAATTCCAGAAGTAAAATTAATCTATAGTGCTATAAACAAGAACAATGATAGTTTATAATAGGGATGAGGGTTGGTAAATTAATTGTGAAAAGAGATACCAAAGAGACTTTTTGGAAGATGGATATGTTTTATATATCAATTTTTATAGTGGTTACAAAAGTGTATATAATTGTCAAAATTCACCGAACTGTGTATTTAAAAATCTATGTTCTTTATTTTACTACATTATATCTCAAAAACCTCACATGTTCATAACACACACACACACACACACACACACACACACACACACACACAGAGAAATTTTCATTGCAGAAGAGTCCCCACTCAAGTCTATTCCTAACACAGAACCTAAAGCAAGAGCACAGATGGAGACCCACACATCATTATGTCTAAATATTTACTAGTTCTTAATCAAGATTTAAAATATGTTCTGTCCTTCTAAATTGACCAGTATACCTTCCTAAATACAAAACAAAAAAAATATGTAAAACCAGGACTTCCATATGGCTTAGTTTTGACAAAAACTAGCAAAGATGACTGAATTTAATCATTATTGCATATGTCTCTGTGATCCTTTCATGGGCTAGGAATGTTAGATAAGTCGTAAGATAAAGTTGTTTAAAAATTATAAATTGAGGGATGCCTGGATGGCTCAGGTGATTAAGAGTCTGTCTTCAGCTCAGTTCATGATCCCAGAGTCCTGGGATTAAGTCTTGAGTCAGGGTCCTTGCTCAGTGGCAAGCCTGCTTTTCCCTCTGCCTCCCACTCCCCCTGCTTGTGCTCTCTCTCTGTGTGTGTCTGACAAATAAATAAATAAAATCTTTAAAAATTTTAAGTTGGAAGTCATTGTTCAGCTAAGATGGAAAAAGGCTTCAATTCTGGTTCTGAAGAGTCTTCACTTGAGTGGTACTAATAGTAGATTACCAATTGTACAGAAAAATGTGAAAAAGGAGTAAATTGGCTTGTGTTGTTCTCCACCACTGACTCAAGTCAGAAGTCTTTTTCTGATGGAAGGGGGCAAGATGGGGGAGAAGTAGGAGACCCTGTTTAAAACGGTCCCCTGAAGTCAGCTGAATACCTACCGGAACACTCTGAATATCTATGAAGTCAGCCTGATATGTAAGACTATACACTTCTGGATTTCTACAGAGGTAGAAGAGCATCAATGGCAAGTTAAAGTGGAGTGGGAGTGCTCAGACTGATTTCAGAGGATAAAGAGAAGAGGGAGGGAGCCACCAGAAGTGACCCATTGGAAAATAATTCCCCAATACCAACATGCCCTGTGCTTGGGGATCAGCATCAACTTGCAGTCTGGTTAAAAGCACTAAAAAAAGGGTCTTAAGAGGCAATGGGGGGAATCTGACAGTCACTGGCAGGAACATAAAACTGCTGTTCTGGAATGGTGGTAGATGGCGCCCACCTGCACCTGAGAGAGCCCAGTGGGGACTCTCTGAAACCATGATTTCCAGCCGCTTGCACCACTGCTTAGGCTGGGTGCACCCTCATCTGTGCCAGAGGCCACTCATCCCACAGCCCTCCATGTGATGAGCGGGACCACCAAGTCCGAGAGCACCCAGCATGGGGGACTCCAGATAGCAGTCCTGACAACGGCAGGTTAGCCCAAACTGATATCACTGATGGTTTCTGTGTTATGAGGGTAAAGGAACCAGTGGGGGTCTCAGGTGACCATTCTGGCTGGTGGCTAAGGGTGCACAATATCTGTGAGCAGTGGCAGTGTGCAGGGGAGTGTGCACAGGGGAGTCTGTGTGTCCTGGACCATCCAGCAGAGAGCAGACTGAGGCTTCTCTCGAAGATGGAGGTCTGGGTGTGTCAGCTTACTTTATTCTGACTCTCCCAAAGTTTCAAAAAGCCACAAAAGAACAAAAACCTACAAAGAACAAAAGCCTGAAAAAACAGTTTCCATGGAGTCCAGACCCTTGCAGGGTGACTCAGCCTAAGCAAGATTGACTGGAAAATAATGCTGAAGGCCTCTCTCCCAGAAGGCAAATCAAAAGAACAATAGGACAATCACCAAAGGGTCTCCATAAAACTGTAAAACCCGAACACTGGGGAAAAAACAATATGTTAAGCTCCGGGTAAAACCAAAACCTGTATATTTTATAGATACAGCTTTTCAATTTTTTAAAATTTCCTTTCTCTTTTATTTTTAAGTTTCTTTTTAATTTTAAATCCGTTCTCATAATTCTTGGGCTTTTATTTTTTAACCCACTAATTATTACAACTTGATATTTAATACAACATTCCATAATAACTTTTTAAGTTGAACTTTTTTCATACATATAACTGTGTTTGTTTGTTTGTTTGTTTCCTTCTATTTTTAAATAAATTTTAAATATAGACATAAGCTTCAAGGTAATACTTCATTCCTATTCAATACTATCCCTATATATAAACCAGTTTTAATTTCCTTATATCTCTAGAAAGTTGAGTCCTCTAACAAAAATAACAAGATACACCCAGGAGGAACTTAAATAATTCCTTCACCCAACATATGGTTTTGTACTCAACTTTCCATGTTATTCTTCTGTCAGTGTTTCTGTGTATTTCTTTTTGCCTTTGTACTATATAAATCTTATTCTTGGGGGTAATTTGGGCTGGGTTTCAATTTTGCTTTTTTATCCCCTTTCTTTAACATTCAACTGTCTTTTTTTGTTTATTCTTTTTTTCTTTTTGTGCCATACAAATCCTACCACTGGGGCCCATTTTGGCCAGGTTTGTATATGCCATACAAATCCTACCACTGGGGCCCATTTTGGCCAGACACACAGGTGTCTGTGTGTGCTTTTCTTTTCTTTTTCTTTCTTCTTCATTTTCACTGGAGACTTCTGATTGATATAAACTCTTCCAATGGGGAGCTCACCTGGACTGTGGTTGATATATTCACCTACACATCCACTCAACCACCCCTCACCAAAATGATTCAGAGGAGGAACACCCAACAGAAGAAAAATTCAGAGACTGCAAAACCTGTCACAGAACTACTGGATATGAAGATAGACAATATGGCAGAAATGGAATTCAGGGTAGCAATTATCCAAGAAATGGTTAAGTTGGAAAAGACTATTAGGGGCAAGACAGGCTGTCTAAAAGCAGAAGTGAACGTTGACCTGGCAAAGGTTAAAAATGGTATCAGTGAGATCCGACCTAATCTAAATAATCTCACAGCTAGGGTAAGTGAAGCAGAAGATTGAATTAGTGATCTAGAAGATAGATTGATTGAGAAGGAGGAGCAGGAGAAGTCTTGGAATAAACAGCTAAAATCCCATGAAAATAGAATTAGAGAAACAAATGGTACCATGAAATGCTCCAATATCAGAATATTTGGGATCCCTGAGGGAGTAGAAAGAAAGAGACTATAATATATAGTTGAACAAATCCTGGATGAAAATTTCCCTAATCTGGGGAATGAAACATGTGTTTGTGTCCTAGAGGGAAAGAGGAAACACACCAAGACCAATGAAGCTAGAAAAATCTCCAGGCACATAATTGTGAAATTCACAAATTATAAATTCAAAGACTATGTCTTAAGGGTAGCTAGGGGGAATAGATCCCTTACATAGAGAGGTAGGACCATGAGAATAACATCAGAACTCTCAACAGAAACCTGTCAGGCTTAAAGCCCTGGCAAGACATATTCAGGAAACTAAATGAAAAAAAAATATACAGCCAAGGATACTCTACCCAGCAAGAATAACTTTCAAAACAGATGCAGAAATGAAGAGTTTCCAGGACTGGAAAGCTCTAAAAAATTATATGACCACCAAGCCAACACTACAAGAAATATTAAGGGGGATTTTATAAAGGAGGAAAGAAGCTAAGAGTGACCCAGAACAGAAATTGACAGAGGTAATCTATAGAAACAAGGAAGTCACAGGCAAACATGATATAAAAAAAAATGTATATTTCAATAATCACTCTCAACATGAATGGCCTAAATACTCTCAAAAAAACCCAGGGGTGCCTGGGTGGCTCAGTTGGTTAAGCAACTGCCTTCAGCTCAGGTCATGATCCTGAAGACAAGAGACTGAGCCCCACATCAGGCTCCCTTCTTGGCAGAAAGCCTGCTTCTCCCTCTCTCACTCTCCCTGCTTGTGTTTCCTTTCTTGCTGTGTTTCTCTCCGTCAAATAAATAAATAAATAAATAAATAATAAAATAAAACAAAATGATAATAAAAAAACAGCACAGGGTTGTAGACTGGATAAAACGACAAGACCCATCCATATGGTGTCTACGAGTGACTCATTTTGTATCTAAATATACACCCAGACTGAACTTGAGGGGATGGTGAACCATCTTTCATGCCGATGGGCCTTAAAAGAAAGCTGGGATAGTGATTCTCATATCATCAAATTATATTTTAATCTAAAGATTATAATCAGAGATACAGAAGGACAGTACATCATTCTTAAAGGGCCTATCCACAAAGAAGATCTAACATTATAAATATTTATGCCCCCAATATGGGAGCAGCCAATGGCATAAACCAACTGTTAAGCAAAATAAAGAGTCATATTGATATGGATACATTAATTGTAGAAGATCTTAACACACCATTCTCAGCAATGGACAGATCATCTAAAGAGAAAATCAACAAAGAAACAAGAGCTTTGAATGACATATTGGACTAGATTGATCTCATAGATATATTCAGAACATCCCATCCTAAAAGAACAAAATACCCATTGTTCTCAAGTGCACATGGAACTTTCTCCAGAATAGACGACATACCAAGTCACAAATCAGGGCTCAACTGGCGCCAAAAGATTGAGATTATTCCCTGCAGGTTCTCTGACCACAGTGCTTGGATATTGGAACTCAATCACAAGCAAAAGTTCAGAAGGAATTCAAACACTTGGAAGCTAAAGACTATCTTGCTCGAGAATGTTTGGATCAACCAGGAAATCAAAGAAGAACTTAAACATTTCATGGAAACCAATGAGATTGAAGATACATCAATCCAAAACCTATGGCATATGACAAAGGCAGTCCTAAGGGAGAAATATAGCCATCCATGCTTCAATCAAAAAATAGAAAAATCCCAAATGCACCACCTCTTCTTACACCTTAAAGAACTGAAAAATCAACAACAAATTAGGCCAACCCAACACACACAAGAAAGAAAATGATTAAGGTTAGAGCAGAGATCAATGAATTAGAAACTAGAGATACAATAGAATGCATCAACAAACCTAGAAGCTATTTTTTGAAATAATTAATAAGATTGATAAATCATTGGACAAACTAATCCAAAAGAAAAGGGAGAGGGCTCAAATTAATAAAATTATGAATAAAAGTGGAGAGATCACAACTAACACAAAGGAAATAGAAACAATAATCAGATATTACTATCAACAGTTATATGCCAATAAGCTAAACAACCTAGAAGTTATGGATGTGTAACTGGAAACCTACAAACTTCCAAGATTGAAACAGGAAGAACTTGACAACCTGAATATACCAAACTCAAGAAACAAGATTGAAGCTGTGATCAAAAACCTCCCAGAAAACAAGAGCCCCTGACATGACAGATTCCCTGGGGGAAATCTACTGAACATTCAAAGAAATAATACCTATATTCCTGAAGCTGTTTCAAAAAGTAGAAACAGAAGGAAAACTCCAGACTCTTTATATGAAGCCAGCATTACTTTTATCCCCAAATGAGGCAAAGACCCCATCAAAAGGGAGAATTTCAGAACAACATGCCTGATGAATATGGATGCCAAGGTTCTCAACAAGATCCTAGATAATAGGATCCAGCAGTATATTAAAAAGATTATCCACCAGGCGCCTGGGTGGCTCAGTGGGTTAAAGCCTCTGCCTTTGGCTCAGGTCATGATCTTGAGATTCTGGGATCGGGATTGAGGCCCACATCCATCTCTCTGCTCAGCAGGGAGCCTGCTTCCTCCTCCTCTATCTGCCTGCCTTTCTGCCTACTTGTGATCTCTCTCTCTGTGTCAAATAAACAAACAAACAAACAAACAAACAAACAAATAAATAAATAAATAAGATTATCCACCATGACCAGGTGGGATTTATCCCTGGGATGCAAGGGTGGTTCAATATTTTCAAATCAATAAATGTGATGGAATAAATCAATAAGAGAAGAGAGAAGAATCAGATGGTCCTCTCAATGGATGCAGAGAAAGCATTTGACAAAATACAGCATCTGTTCCTGATTAAAACTCTTCAAAGTATAGGGATAGAGGGAAGATTCCTCAATCTCATAAAACCTATCTATGAAAAATGCACATGAATATCATCCTCAAAATGCTGACAACCTTCCCATTGAGATAAGGAACAAGACAAAGATGCCCAGTCTCACCACTACTGTTCAGCATAGTGTTAGAGTTTCTAGCAACAATTGGAAAATGAGAAGAAATAAAAGGTATTCAAATTGGCAAAGAAGAAGTCAAACTCTCTTTTCTAGAGACATGACACTTTATATGGAAAACCCAAAGACTCTACTCCCAAACTACTAGAACTCATACAACAAATCAGTAATATGGCAGGATACAAAATCAGTGCACAGAAATCAGTGGCGTTCTTATACACTAACAATGAAAATATAGAAATGGAAATCATAGCATCAGTTCCATTTACTATAGCACCAAAAACCATAAGATACTTAGGAATAAACCTACCCAAAGAAGTTAAGGATGTGTACTCGAGGAACTACAGAACATTCATGAAATAAATTGAAGAAGACACAAAACAATGGAAGAGCATTCCATGCTCATGGATTAGAAGAATAAACATTGTTAAAATGTCTATAGTGCCCAGAGAAATCTATACTTTCAATGCCATCCCAATCAAACTTCTGCCAACATTTTCAAAGTGCTGGAACAAACAATCATAAAATGTATATGGAATCAGAAAAGACCCCAAATTGCTAAGAAAATGATAAAAAGAAAAAACAACCTGAGGGCATCACATTGCCTAATTTCAAGATTTATTACAAAGCTGTGATCACCAAGACAGCATGGTACTGGCACATAAACAGACACATAGACCAATGGAACAGAGTAGGGAGTCCAGATATGGACCTACAACTCTATGGTCAAATTATCTTCAACAAAGCAGGAAAAAATATCCAGTGGAAAAAAGCAGTCTTTTCAATAAATGGTGTTAGGGAAATTGGACAGCTACATAGAGAAGAATGAAACTTGACCATTCTCTTACACCACATACAAAGATGAACTCAAAATGGATGAAAGACCTCAACATGAGGCAGGAATCTATCAAATTATAGAGGAGAACATAGGCAGTAAACTCTTTGTCATCAGCCACAGCAACTTCTTTCAATACAGAACTCTAAAGGCAAGGTAACAAAAGAAAACATGAACTTTTGGGACTTCATCAAATTTAAAAGCCTCTGCACACCAAAGGAAACAGTCAACAAAACCAATAGGCAACCCATGGAATGGAAGAAGATATTCACAAATGACATTATAGACAAAGGGCTGATATCCAAGATCTATAAAGAACTCCTTAAACTCAACAACCAAAAAAAATGATCACATTAAAAAAATGGAATGGAGAAATGAACAGACACCTCTTCATAGAAGACATACAAATGGTTAACAGACACATGAAAGAATATTTATCATCATTGGGTATCAGGGACATTCAAATCAAAACCACATTATGATATCACCTTACACCAGTCAGAATGACCGAAATTAACAGGGCAGGAAATAACAACTGTTGGAGTGGCCATGGAGAAAGGGGAACCCTCTTGTACTGTTGGTGGGAATGCAAGTTGGTGCAGCCGCTTTGAAAAACAGTGTGGAGATTCCTTAAGAAATTAAAAATAGAGGTACCATATGACTCTGCAATTGCATTACTGGGTATTTACCACAAAAATACAGATTTAGTGAAAAGAAGGGCTGTATGTGCCCCAATGTTCATTGCAGCAATGGCTACATTTGCCAAACTGTGGAAAGAGCCAAGGTGCCCTTCAGCAGATGAATGGATAAAGAAGATATGGTACATATACTCAATGGAATATTGTACCTCCATCAGAAAGGATGAATACTCAACTTTTGTATCAGCATGGACTGGATTGGAGGAGATTATGCTGAATGAAATAAACCAAGCAGTGAAAGTCAAGTATCATATGGTTTCACTTTCTTGTGGAGCATAAGGAGTAACATGGAGGACAGTAGGAGAAGGAAAGGAAATGTGAATTAGGGTAAATCAAGGAGGGAGTTGAAGAAAGAGAGTTTTTGGAGACAGTTACAAACTGAGGGTTTTGGAAGGGAGGGGTGTGGAGTGATGGATGAGCCTTTCAGTTGGTATTGAGTGTGGTACTGCATGGAGCACTGGGTGTGGGACATAAATGAGTTTGGGAACACTGAAAAAATAAAATAAAGTAAAAAAATAAAGTAGTCTTTCCATAGTAATGTGAAAAAAATTATAAATTTATATATAATTATTATTCCATAAGTTCATTTTTCTTCCCTTCATTTCAGCAAACTCATTAATTAGGAATTTCATTATCACATTATCAAAGGGTATCTGGCTGGCTTAATTGGCACAGCATGGAACTCTTGATCTCAGAGTTATAAGTTCAAGCCTCACATTTTGTGTAGAGAGCATTTAATTTTTTTAAAAGGAAGTTATAATTAAGATTTTATGTAAGATGAGTCCTCTTGACAATAAAGAATCAAAGGTAATGAATTAAACACAATCATATTAAAAGTATATAGAATATGATTCTTTTTCATAAATAAAAAATAAAGGTAAGACAAAGGGTGCCTGGGTGGCTCAGTGGGTTAAGCCTCTGCCTTCAGCTCAGGTCATGATCTTAGTCAGGGTCCTGGGATGGAGGCCTACATTGAGCTCTCTGCACAGCAGGGAGCCTGCTTCCTCCTCTCTCTCTGCCTGCGTCTCTGCCTACTTGTGATCTCTCTCTCTGTCAAATAAATAAATAAAATCTTTAAAAAATTAAAGCTAAGATAAAAATATAATTATTTTAATATTTATTCAGTTAATTTATCTATTAAATTGCTAAGTATTAATTATAATTAACTAGTATATTATTAGTTTAAAATAAAGCTATAATTTTAATTTCTTTTGAAAATTTAATTAAATATGTCAAATAACTTACATACATAAAGCTATTTATAATTCTATCAGTTAATGTCTACCCTTTGCCAAAGTAAAAAACTGTTATCAATGCTTTTTGCATGCTACGTCTAGATCTGCCTGTATGCTCTTTGAAGAATATACATTGTTTAATATTGCAAAATGTTCTTCAGCTATAATGTGCTACTCTTGTTAATTTTGTGATAATTCATTAATTCCTTTAGAATCATGATAAGAAAGATGAAAAGAATCAAGAAAACATACAGTAAGCACTACTGGGAAATAATTTCTCATTGGGTAAGAAAATAGTCATTCATAACACCTAAGAGAAGAGATTTAATAAGTATTTGTTGTTATGTAACTAGACCTGCAGCTCAGATATCTCCAGTAGAAACATAGTCAAATAACTTCCCAGATGTTGTTCATTTTTTTTTCTCAAGGAATAGGGCACAAAAAGTGGCAAATTATTTCCTTGGAACTGTAAGGTATTGGTCATGGAAGGAGATGCTCAACATTGGATACTGAAACACAAGCACCAGAGATACCCCTGTATTCTTCAATATATCTATCCTTTGAGTTTCTAATTGTACTTTCCCTCCATAGTGCTGAAATCTGTCCTGTTTGCTCTAAGGATGATAGTATAGTATTTTCTATCGTCCCTGCTATCATTTTTTTTCCTTCCCCATGATACCAAACACCACTATGTGATTCTATTAAATCATATTAACCTTCTGATTAAAATACCTTCCATGAATTTATACCAGCTATATGATTAAACTGAAATTTCTCAGCCTTTCATTAAAAAAATATCTAAAATCTACCCTGACTGTTCTTTTCCAGCCTTCTCTTTGGTTTCATAGTGCCTATGTCTGTATTCCTGAAAAATAAATAAATAATTAACAAAAAAATAAAGGAGAATAAACCATTTTACTTTTGGTCCTCTAAGCACAGTCCTGTCTTTGTACTATTGGAAACTAGAAGGTCACTTTATTACCCTTATCTAGCTGACCCATAAGGATTGACACAGATTTTGCCCAAATCCCACTTTTACAGTGAAATTTCCCTTGGAAAGTAATCCTAGCAAGACTTTTCTCTTCTGTGAGTCTTAAAAAATTATTGCCTCTGTAAATTAATTCATTGTTTATTAGATTATGTTCTATTTTCCCTCAAATAGATTATACATTACCTGAGGACCAGAACTGTGTTTCATAATGCTTTGTGTCGTGAACAGAAACTATCACATAATGGGTGATTAATTAGTATTTGCTGATAATATATTTAAGTTATATTGTAGGTTATTGGACGGTAATCATTTAAAGTATAGGTCCTCCTGAATCCCAAGGGATTGTATTACATTTCAGAAATATCTTTATCTCAGAATAACATTTTGTTTCACCACAAGTAACTAATAATCATCAGGCTCCCAGGAGATAACATACTTATGAAACACCTATCTTCAACTTCTGTATGAAATAAGAGAAATAAGCCAGCAAACATTGTGCTATTATTAATACATCCAGTGAAAGAAACCATGCAGACCTACATGAGCTCTTGTCATAGCCTTAAATGTTTTTATTGTGAGTTCATTTTACTTTAATTTCATTTTTGTGTGGCATCTAAGTTTACAGTAGGAGATAAAACTATGGAAGAAAATAGTATAGTGTTATGACTATTTTTATAGCCATCCTTTATTGGTTATTCAGAAGAGATAGCATAGCATATTCAGGGCATATTAATAAAAAATGGAGACCATAAAGAGCTATTAAAATAGAATGTGCATTATGTTCACTGAGAACACTATGGGATTGAGATGTCATTTCCCTACCCCCATAAGATGTAAAAGCGAAGTGTTCAGAACCAAGAGGCTCAAAATCAAAATTCAGGTCATACTCACTTTTATTAATATAACATGATGACCACACACCTTAGAAAGAAATCTCACCTACCTTATGCTTTTAAAATATTAATTTATATGGACATTTGATAAAGGTCTAGTTTATTTAACAAGACTCAATTTATGCTAGGTGTATGTAACCAGAGAAACTCAAGGACTTATCAAAGGTATCCAGTTCCTTTCTAAAATATATAATACCATGGAATTTATCTCTATCTCTAATAAACAACAAATATATAATAATCAAAATTGTGAAGCTCCTAATAGAAATCCAAGAAACTTGTTCATAGAAACTGACACTGACACAAGTAACCATCAATTTTTGTTGCTAAGTACACAGCATTGCCTTTCTGAAGATATTCCAAAGGGCTTTATGTTTGAAATCTAGCCTTCATGGCCAATGATGATCCCATTTTAAAACCAAGAGTGCAATCAAACCAACATATTTTTTCTTGATATGTTTGTGAATTCTTATATCTCTTACCTGATTTATTGAGAAAAGAAAATTTGGAAACAAGTTAACCCAAAGTTTCCTTTGCAATTTAAAGGCAGTTTTATGGTTACTTTAGATTAACTCTTGAAACTGTAAAATAGATTATAAAACTTTCCTAGGTAAAGAGTTCCAGACTAGAAGATGATGTATTTGAAAAACCTCACTGCTTCTCTGCCTCACAGTGAGGTTCCAAAAAGGCCACTGAAATAACCAGTCTTTTTATTAGGAACATTTTGTTGAACTAGAGGTCAGGTGAGGTGGGATAATCAACTAGAGAGATTCTCAGGGCAGAAACAGCCCCAGACTTTAGAAAGGCCACTAACCACAGACACCCCACACTCCAGCTAAGGTCATCATCTTACCCTGAGTGGTAATGCAAATTTGCTTAGAATTTGCTTAGAATTGTTAATGTTTGAGTATCCCCCTCCCAATACACACAGTATTAGAGAAGTCATACAACAAGGCACATGTATTGTTAAGCATAAAACTAAATAGAAATACTGTGCTCAGGGGCACTGGGTTGCTCAGTTGGTTAGGCAACTGCTTTCAGCTCAGGTCATGATCCTGGAGTCCCAGGATCAAGCGCCGCATCGGGCTCCCTGCTTGGCAGGAAGCTTGCTTCTCCCTCTCTCTCTCCCCCTGCTTGTGTTCCCTGTCTAGCTATGTTTCTCTCTGTTAAATAAATAAATAAACTCTTACAAAAAAAGAAGTACTGTGCTAAGTTATATTCATAACCAGATGAATCACAAACTATTTGGGTCACCATGGTTCCTGAGTTGTTGCTTAATGGCAAACACACTATGGGAATTCAAAGACATCATATGTTTAGACATCTTTGCTACTTTTTAAAAAGTTTTGATTAAATGACAGAATTAAAAAAAGTTTCAAGAATGGTACAAGAAACCCCCATATACCCATTACCCAGAGTTACCAATTGTCAACATTCACTACATTTGTTTTATTGTACTAGGTATCTTTGGAAACATCATTCAAGGCTTTACTAATTAGCTAAAGCCATGCATTATTATAACATATTACCTAACTATTAGGTATAGATCTGATCTATATGGAATGATAATAATGATAATGTTAATAATAGTCATTTTCGCATGAAGTAATTATAAAAACCTTACAGGGTAATGTTTTGCTCAGATTATGCTTATTGTGCATAATCTTATTGTGATCAGATTATAGAAAAAAATATGAAGTCACACAGCTAGGAAGTGGCATAACCAGGATTCAAATGCATGTCTTTCTGACTCTACAGCTAGTGCTCAAGAATACTAAATAGGGGTGCCTGGGTGGCTCAGTTGGTTAAGCATCTGCCTTCAGGTCAGGCCATGATCCCAGGATCCTGGGATTGCCTCGCATCAGGCTCCCTGCTTCTCCCCTGACTCCCTCTGCAGCAACCCCTGTTTGTGCTATCTCACACTCTCTCTTTCTGTAAAATAAATTGTTGCTCTCTCCGCAACACTGGTGTGGGGGAGGGATAACTGGACCAGCCTGTTATGCTCCGGGGGCTGAGCGAGATGGTAAGTGTAGGTGGCCTGGCCACCCCCCTGAAACCGGGAAAGAAACCACACCAAGCCAGGAGTTGAGTCAGCCCTGAAGGCACAGCAATCTTAGCTTTATTGTATCAGAGACACAGTTATATAGAGAGGAAAGGAGGGAGTAAAAGAAGTAGCAGGGGCCAATAGGAGCTCATTAGTGGCTATCACTAAGGCCTTAGGCAGATTTCAGGCCAGACTGCTGGGTGGGGCTAAGTTTGCCAGTCTGCCCACGGGCTAAGAGCCAAGGGCGGAAAGATTCAGCTAGGTCACGTATGCGGAAGTATTCCAGAGAAGCCTAAGAGGCCACCCCAGCCGACTTCCACTAATGGCTGCAAACTAGCGGGCGCCAGGAGGTCCCAACAACTATAAATAAAGAAAATATTTTTAAAAATTGACAGAATCTCTTTCCTTATCAAATGTACCAAGGATATTCATTATCCTTAGTCTATCTAATCCACAATGAGTTAATCCTTCACTTGAGAATCCCATCCAGGGCGCCTGGGTGGCTCAGTGGGTTAAAGCCTCTGCCTTCAGCTCAGGTCATAATTTCAGGGTCCTGGGATTGAGGCCTGCATGGGGCTCTCTGCTCAGTAGGAAGCTGCTTCCTCCTCTCTCTCTCTCTGCCTACTTGTGATCTCTCTGTCAAAGAAATAAATAAAATAGTTAAAAAAAGAATCCCATTAATATTATTTTTAAAAAAGATTTTATTTATTTATTTGACAGAGAAAGAGATCATGATCTGAGCCGAAGGCAGAGGCTTTAACTCACTGAGCCACCCAGGTGCCCTCCCATTCATATGCTTAAGGGTTGTGTAGTCTAATACAGGAACAGGAATTGGTAGCAAAAATCCAGCTGTGGCTGAGGAAAATTTCAGTCTTTTTTTTTTCTTTTTTTAAAAGATTATTTATTTATTTATTTATTTATTTATTTATTGGCAGAAAGAAGCACAGCTAGAGAGAGAACACAAGCAGGGGGAGTGAGAGAGGGAGAAACAGGCTTCCCACCTAGCAGGGAGCCTGATGTGGGGCTGGATCCTGGGACTCCAGGATCATGACCTGAGCCGAAGGCAGTTGCTTAACCAACTGAGCCACCCAGGAGCCCCAAAATTTCAGTCTTTTATCCTTAAGGATGATGTTCTCTTTAATCTGAAAAATTGAAACATTTACATATTATTATTTAGGCGTAGCCGGTATGATTTTGAGACTTTTTGGATGTTCAATTGCTTATTCCTTGTCTAGACTTATTTGAGTGAGCAATTCTTTGAGATTGGCTTATATCTGTTTACTATCACACCATTTCCTTTGATAATAGCCCTTAATAGTTTGCTACTTTACAGGACATCATTAAGGAACAACCAGAGTAATGAGGGTGAAATAAAACTTAACAGTGACTCAACCAGGAAGTTCAAACCACCAAAACATTAGAATACTCTAAGTCCCTGCCACATTGCCTAAAGCTTACTAAAAATATTAGAGAATTCCAGCATGTGTCAGCCTTGGTGTTTGTGTGTGAAAGTATGTTTGTGTGTATCTTTTAATGATGTACATGTGTGTGCTGAGAATGGTATGTCTGTTTTTAATACTATCTCAACCTCATTTGATACTGAACTGTATATTCACAGGAAGAGTTTATCTCTAAAAAATAATAGTCTTTGTGAAGTTGGACAATTGATTTTTTTTTATTTTTCCATCCTGAATCCTTTTGTTTTGACCAGGTGTTTTGTAGCAGGCTCCCAAATAACCTTCTTTATTTCCACTAGACAATAAGAAAAGATCAAGAATGACAGATGCTCCTGAATACACACTAACACTATATTAGGCCCATGGAATTGGATGTTTTAGTTACTTTCTCTGGAGAAGTAGGCTCAAAAAATATTTCTTGAGGTTTTAGAGAAATAATAGAACCAATGACTAATTTTCTAAACTTTAAGCCAACACTGCTCAATTTAAATGCTTAGCAGTAATAATTCTAAGGTTTTTCATTTTCTGGAAAGTTTAAAAGCTTGAACAAGTATATACATTATCTCATCTGCTGAGATTATCTCATCTGCTGTGATAGTAAACAGATATGAGCCAATCTCTTGATTAATTAATTCAATAAAATATATTAAAAGCTTGCTATGCTAGGCATAAAGAAAACAAATATAAAAAGGGCATGTATTAATATTAACAATAATAGAAGATACTATTTATGGAATCCTGACTAGTGATAATCAATGTGTTAAGTTTTTTAGAGACTTTATTAATCTATTTATTTGAGAGAGAGAGAGAGAGAGGAGAGAGAGAGAGAGAGAGAGAGAGAGAGAGAGAATGTGCATGAGAGACAGCACAAGCATGGAGGAGGGACCGAGGGAGAAAGAGACTCTGTGCCCAGCAGGGAGCCTGAAACAAGGCTGCCTTCCAGGACCCTAGGATCATGACCTGAACTAAAGGTAGATGCTTAACTGACTGAGCCACCCAGTCACCCCTGTGCTGTTATTTTTTTAAGATTTTATTTATTTCTTTGACAGAGAGAAACACAGCTAGAGAGGGAACACAGACAGGCAGGAGGAGTGAGAGAGGGAGAAGCAGACTTCCTGCCAAGCAAGGAGTCCAATGTGAGGCTCCATCCTAGGACTCCAGGATCATGACCTGAACCAAAGTCAGGCAAATAATGACTGAGTCACCCAGGTGCCCCACCTATGCTAAGTTTTATATACATTTATAGAAATTTTCTCATGCATCTCTTACAGAAACACTATAAAGTAGTTATTTCTACTACTGCATTTCTACTACTCATTTTAAGCATGAGGATTATTAGGAAAGATTAAGAAACTTACCCTATGGCAGATCTGGGATATGAACCTAGGTCAGTTTGACCGAAAACCTTCTGCCTTTTTATGTTGTGTCATATAAAAAGAGACATATTTATTCAATAAATGCCCTTAAGTTTATGAGTGCTATAAAACAAGTATGTTCAAAAGGGCATAAAAAAACGCATTTAAAAGATGGCTCTTAGAGGAACTAGGAAAGATGGCAGAGTAAGAGGAAACAGTTCACCTTGTCCCATGTTTTCAACTAGATATCCACTTCTGGGTCAGTAAACTGGAGAGGATCCAAAGACTGGCAGAACAAACTCCACAACTAAATATAGAGAAGGTGCACCTGAAAGGTTAGGAAGGTCATGAAGGCAGAGGGAGGTTACCTGAAGGAGGGAAGGAATGGGACACTGGCAGAGAGGAGAGAGAAATGGGCCCTTGCACAAGAGATCTCACATGGAGAGGAGTATCCCCACAACATTTAGCTTTAAAAACCAGAGGAGTTGAATTATATAATTTTGTATAACCAGTGGGACTTGAAACCTGGGGCTTTCAGAGCCAGCTGACTCAACACTGAAATATCCTGAAAGTTAGTGATAGCTAGATAGCTGCCTTTAAAGAGACAATAGCCTGTGTGGAGAGGTGACATAAAACCAGCACTTCACACAATGCTGGAGGGAGATAACAGGAGACAGACCTGTTCACAGTGATTTTTGAGCACGTTGGGGAACCTTACAAACAAGGCATCTGGCAGGTGCCATTTTCCTTACTCTCCCCTACTTTAAACAGAGACAACTGTGGAGGGCTGTACAGACACTTGCCACCTATAAACGTAGCAGTGTGCACCACCCACAAATTCTTCTGAGGACTTATTCATTCCAAGCCAGCTGGCCTTGGTCCTGAGCTCAGGGCAGATTTTGTTAAAGTAGCATGGGTCCCCTGCCCAACAGCCTGGTGCATAGATGCCACACTGCACTGTGCACATCCACCATGCCATGCCAACATGAGCCCCACCAGCCACCCATGCATGCTGCATTTGGTCAGTTTTTCACCCCCAAGCATCCTTAACATGTCCTCATAGCTACATGCCTTCAGCCACCATCACACACCATACCCGACAAACAGGCACACAGATGCAAGACTGCACCATGCCCATCAGCCACACTGGTCCACATGTCACATCACATGCATCCCCACCTCAATAGCCAATATCCCATGCAGTGCTAAGCCTCATAACACTACTTACTCCAGTGCACAGCCCTGAGCTGCCTCAGTGCTTCCAGGGACTCAGGACAGGACTAGTGGCCCAACACAAATTCGCTAACACTGCTGCCCTGCTCCCAAGGGCACCAGGCAGCACACCCCAGAGAGCTGGACTTTGTATCACACTAGCACTACAGAGAGCAAGTGCAACCCACAATAGGCACAGAGTCAGTGCAGACAAATGCACTGAAAGGAAAAGTGACTTAGAAAAAAACACCAGGGCATAAGCAACCTGAATAGGATATAATCCTGAAGTGCCAGGTTCTCATAAGCAGGACACACTGCATTGAAGGCACTCCAGGACATCATAAAATGACTACTTGCAAAAAGAGAACATACCAGTGACTTTCTTATCACAGAGAAATCGATTCAGAGAGGAAGACAAAATGAGGGGACATAAATTTATCCCAAATGCAAGAATAGGACAAGACCACAGTCAGAGATCAAAATATCATACAAATAGATGTTGAAAGAAACCTGATGTAAAAATACTTCTATCAAACAGAGTAGACTTTAAAACAAAGACTTTAATAAGAGACAAAGAAGTACAATATATAATAATAAAGGGAAAAATCCAATATCCAATAAGAATATATAGTAATTATATATATATTTATGAACCCAACATAGGAGCACCCAAATACATAAAACAGTTAATAACAGAAAGGAACTAACTGATAATAATACAATAATAATAGATGATTTTTTTTAAAGATTTTATTTATTTGACAGTGAGAAACACAGCAAGAGAGGGAACACAAGCAGGGGGAGTGAGAAAGGGAGAAGCAGGCTTCCCGCCAAGCAGGGAGCCTGATGTGGGACTCGATCCCAGGTCTCCAGGATCATGACCTGAGCCTAAGGCAGTTGCGTAACCAACTGAGCCACCCAGGCCCGGATAATAGATGATTTTAATGCCCCACTTACAATATTAGACAGATCATGTACACAGAACATCAATAAGGAAACAATGGCTTTCAATGACACACCGAAACAGATGAATTTAACAGACATACTCAGAACATTACATCCTAAAATAGCAGAATACACATTCTTTTCACATGCACATGGGCATTTTCCAGAATAGATCACATACTAGGCCCAACAAAACCCTCAACAAATTCAAGAAGATGGAAATAATACAATGCATCTTTTCTGACTGCAGTACTATGAAAATAAAACTCAGCAACATGAAAAATTCTGGGGATACCTGGATGGCTTAGTCAATTAAGCATCTGCTCTCAGCTCATGTCATGGTCTCGAGGTCCTGGAATCCAGCTCCACGTTGGTCTTCCTGCTCAGCAGGGAGTCTGCTTCTCTCTCTTTCTCCCTCTGCCCTTCCCCATGGCTCATTCTCTCTCTCTCTCCCTCTCTCTCTCTCTCTCTCTCTCTCTCTCTCTCTCACACACACACACACACACACAAAGAAATAAATACAAACTTAAAAAAAAGAAAAAATCTGGAAAAAACACAAATACATGGAGGTTAAAAGCATGCTACTTAAGAGTAAATGAGTTAACCAGGAAATCAAGGAAGAAATAAGAAAAATACAAGGACACTAATGAAAATGAAAACACGGGGGCGCCTGGGTGGCTCAGTTGGTTAAGTGACTGCCTTCGGCTCGAGTCATGATCCCGGACACCTGGGATCTGGCCCCATATCAGGCTCCCTGTTTGGCGGGAAGCCTGCTTCTTGCCTCTCACTCCCCCTGCTTGTGTTCCCTCTCTTGCTATGTTTCTCTCTGTCAAATAAATAAATAAAATCTTTAAAAAAAGGAAGAAAAAAAATGAAAACACAACAGTCCAAAACCTTTGGGATACAGTAAAACTTTCTGAGAGGAAAGTTTATAGCAGTACAGGCCTACATCAAGAAGCAAGAAAAATATCAAACAACTGAACCTTAAATCTAGAAAAAGAACAACAAACAAAACATAAAACCGCAGAAGGAAGGAAATAATAAAGATTATAGCAGAAATAAATGACATTGAAAGAAACAAGCCCAATAGAACAGATCAATAAATCCAGAATCTGGTTCTTTGAAAAAAATCAATAAAATCGACAAATCTCTAGCAAGGCTGATGAAGAACAAAGGAAAGGATTCAAATAAAATCACAAATGAGAGAGCAAAAGTAACAACCAACACCACAGAAATACAAATAATCATTACAAAATATTATGCAAAACTATAGGCCAATAAATGTGGCAACCTAGAAGAAATGGTTAGATTCCTAGAAACATAAACTATTAAAACTAAAACAGGAGGAAATACAAAAGTTGAACAGATCAATGACCAGCGATGAAACTGAGTAATCAAAAAATTTCCAACAAACAAAAGTCCCAGACCAGGTAGTTTCACACGTGAATTCCATCAAACATTTAAAGAAGACTTAATACCTATTCAAAAATTATCCCCAAATATAGAAAAGGAATGAAAGCTTTAAAATTCATTCTATGAGACCAGCATTATCCTGATGACAAAAACAGATAAAGATACCAGACAAAAAAAAAAAGAGAACTATAGGTCAATATCTCTGATGAATATAGATTAAATAATGCTCAATAAAATACAAGCAAACTGAATCTAATGATACATTTTAAAAAATCATTCACTATGAAAAAGTGAAATTTATTTCTAAGTTCCAAGAATGGTTGAATATCTGCAAATTGCTCAAAGTGATAGGTCATATCAGTAAGGAAAATAATAAGAAACAAATAATCATTTCAATAGATGTAGAAAGCAATTGACAAAGTGTAACATCTACACATGGCAAAAACTCTCAACAAAGTAGGTTTAGAGAGAATATACCTCAACATATTAAGTCCACTGCTAACATCATCCTTAATGGAGGAGAAGCTTTTCCCATAAGGTCGGTAACAAGATAAATATGTCTACTCTCACCACATTTATTTTTTAAGATTTTATTTGTTTATTTAACAGAGCGAGAGAGACAGCGAGACAGGGAACACAAGCAGAGGGAGTGAGAGAAAGACAAACAGGCTTCCTTATGAGCAGGGATCCTGATGCAGGGCTTGATCCTAGGACCCTGAGATCATGACCTGAGCCTAAGTCCGACACTTAACAACTTGAGCCACCTAGGCACCCCTATTCTCACCATTTTCATTCAAATACTACTGGATGTCTTAGTCATAGCAAGCAGACAACCAAAAGAAATAAAAGTCATCCAAATTGACAAGGAAGAAGCAAAATGCAATATTTGCAGATGACATGTTATATATAGAAAACCATAGACTCCACACACACAAAATACTCATACTGATCGATGAATTTAGTAAAGTTACAGAATACAAGATAACTATGCAGAAATTGATTCCATTTCTATAGACTAATAATGAAGAAGACACAGAAATTAAGGGAAAAAATCCCATTTACAAATGAACTCAAAATAATAAGATACCTAGGAATAAACCTATCCAAAGAGATGAAAGAGGTAAAACATTGATGAGAGAAATTGAAGATGACACACAAAAATGCAGATCTTCCATGCTCATGGATTACAAGAACAAATATTGTTAAAATGTCAGTAATACTCAAAGCAATTTAGAGATTTAATACAATAGCTATTAAGACACCAACAGATTTAGGGATGCTTGGGTGACTCAGTTGGTTAAGTGACTGCCTTCGGCTCAGATCATGATCCCAGAGTCCTGGGATCGAGCCCCGCCTCAGGCTTCCTGCTCCCCAGGAAGCCTGCTTCTCCCTCTCTCATTCCCACTGCTTGTGTTCCCTCTCTAGCAGTATTTCTCTCTGTCAAATAAATGAATAAAATATTTAAAAAATACAATAACAACAGCATTTATCACAGGGATAGAACAATCCTAAAATAATTTTGGAAGCACAAAAGACCCCAAATAGCCAAAGCAGTTTTGAAAAATGAAAGCAAATTTGGAGATAATCACAATTTCAGAATTCAATTTATATTACAAAGCTGTACTAATCAAAACAGTATAATACTGGCACAGAAACAGACACATAAATCAAAGGAACAGAATAGAAAACCTGGAAATAGACCCATGATTATATAGTCAATTAATTTTCCATAGCAGGAAGGAATATACAATGGGAAAAGTACAGTCTTTCCAACAAATGGTTTTGGAAAAACTACACAGCTATATGGAAAGGAATGAAACTGGACCACTTTCTTTCACCATACCCCAAAATAAATTCAAAATGGATTAAAGATCTAAATTTCAGACCTGAAACCATAAAAATGCTAGCACAGAGCACGGTTAGTAATTTTTCTGACATTAATGATAGCAATAATTTTCTAAATATGTTTTCTGAAACAAGGAAAATAAAAGCAAAAATAAACTACTAGGAATGCAATAAAATAAGAAGTTTCTGCACAGTGAAGGAAACAATCAATATAACTAAAATGCCATCTATTGGCTGTCAGAAGATTATTTGCAAATGATATCTCTAATCAATTGTTAGTATCCAAAATATATTTTAAAAACTCATACAAATCAACACCTATAAGCAAATAATACATTTTAAAAATGGGCAGAATAAATGAATAGACATTTATTCAAAGAAAACATCCAGATGGCCAACAGACACGTAAATACAGGCTTAATAACACTCATCGTCACAGGAATATAAGTCAGAACTACAATGAAATGTCACCTTACATCTGTAAGAATGGCTAAAATCAGAAATTCAAGGAACAAGTATTGACAAGGATGTGGAGAAAAAGGAACACTACTGCACTTTTGGTGGGAAAGCAACATGGTGCTGCCACAGTTAAAATCTGTAAAGATTCCTCAGAAAGTTAAAATCAAAATACCGGGGTGCCTGGGTGGCTCAGTGGTTAAGCTTCTGCCTTCAGCTCAGGTCATGAGCCTGGAGTCCTGGGATCAAATCCTGCATCGGGCTGTGTGCTTGACAGAAGGCCTGCTTCTCCCTCTCTCACTCCTGCTGCTTGTGTTCTCTCTCTGGCTGTGTTTCTCTCTATCAAATAAATTAAATCTCTTTTAAAAAATCAAAATACCCTATGAGGGGTGCCTGGGTGCTCACCTGGTAAGCATCTGCCTTTAGCTCAGGTCAGGACCTCAGGGTCCTGGGATTGAGCCCTGGATCAAGTTCCATGCTTGGTGGCAGGAACCCTGCTTCTCCCTCTTCTATTCCCCCTACTTGTGTTCCCTCTTTCACTGTGTCTCTCTCTGTCAAATAAATAAATAAAATATTTTAAAGAATAAAGAAGAAATACCCTATGATGTGGCCATTTCACTATTCAGTGTCTATCCCCAAGTTACCGAAACACTAATGCAAAGGTATACATGCACCCCCATGATTATAGCAGCACTATCAACAATAGCCAAATTATAGAAAGAGCCCAAATGTCCATTGGCTGATGAATGGATAAAGAAGATGTATTATGTATGTATGTATGTGTGTATGTATGTATCTATTGATATAACTATAGATATTTATATATTATATATGTCTATATATCTATATCTAGATATAGATATTTAGATAAATCAATAGATACATACTTGCATACACATACACAGTGGAATATTTTTCAACCATAAAAAGAATGAAATGTTATTTGCAAAGACATGGAAGGACCTAGAGAATATAATGCTAAGCAAAATAAGTTAGAGAAAAACAAATACCATATGATTGCCCTCATATATGGAATTTAAGAAACAAAACAGACAAGCAAAGGAAAAAAAGAGAGAGAGAGAAACTAAGAAAGAGACGTTAAACTGGAGAAAAGGGACTGTGGGGAGGTGGATGGGGGCATGGGTGAAATAGTTGATGGGGATGAAGGACTGCACTTGTGTTCTTATTACATTTTTATTTAAATTCTAGTTAGTTAATATGTAGTATAATATTAGTTTCCTGTGCAAAAGATAGTGATTCAACACTTCCTTATAACGGCCCAGAGAAGTACACTCATGATGAGCATTGGGTGACATATTGAATTGTTGAACCACTATATTGAACAACAGAAATTGATATAACACTGTATGTTAAGTATGCTGGAATTAATACAATACAATATAATACAGTGCAAAACAATACAATGTATTAATGAAATAAAAAATCATGCAAAACTCTATATGTATTATAATAAACAATACTTCTGTTTAAATTCATTTTTAATTTCCTTTTATAGACATGTTTTCTCAATCTGTGGACCAGGTCTGACACTTTCAACCCAGCTTGCTAGCAATACTTGCTACACCCTAGGATTTTCCGATGGACCTATCCAACACACCCAATCTGCCCACATAGGTAGGCACCCTCCAATGTAGTTCCCACCTCAACACATCTGTTGTGCAGACTCAGTCAGGACTACCACCCCCAAACAGTGACTAAAACCTACCAAGTTCTAGTGGGCAGCCCCAAATAGGTCTGACACTCCTCCAAGGTGATTCCTGCCCTGGGGGAGGGATATCCTTGTCCACTAGCACACCCACAGCAGTTGCGGTTGGGATTCTCAGCCAGCAACACCAAGGGCTGACCCCACTCACTGGAATGTTTAAAGCATATACAGGCAGACCTCTTTGCCAACACACTGAAGGCTTTTCAATCAGTGCACCAGTACCAGCTGTAGCCAGACCTTTCAGTCAGTGATGATAGGGGCTGACCTCACTCACAGGAATACCTAGCCTCTTAGCCAGTTGCACCAGAAGTCATCTTTGCCTATCAGCCTGCTTGTAGCAGTTGCAGGGCAGCCACAACCAGAGGGCATATTCAACCCACACAGCCTGGAGCACCTGGTTCTGTTGACTAGGAGATATTATAATACTAGGCAACACAGGACACTTCTACATAGAGCCACTTCTTTCAGGCCAGGAGATGCAACTGACCTACCTAACATATAGAAACAATCACAGAGAGTCAGGCAAAATGAGTACACAAAAGAAATGTTTCAAATTAAAGAGTAAAACAAAATCTCAGAGAACTAAATGAAATGGATGTAACTATCTGATAAAGAGTTAAAAATAATGGACATACGTATGATTACTAAACTTGGGAGAATAGATGAGCACAGTGAGAACTTCAACAAAGAGAGAGAAAACATGATAAGATGCCAAAAAGAAGTCAGAGAGTTAAAGAATAAAATGACATAAGTGAAAAATACACTAGAAGAAATCAACAAAATAGTAGTTGAGGAAGAACAATGGGTCAGCGATCTAGAAGATGAGTAGTGGAATCTTATAAGCTCAACAACAGCAACAGAAAAAAACAGAATCTTAAAAAGTAAGGATAGGTTAAGGAACCTCTGGGACATCAAGTGGAACAACATGTGCATTGTAGGGGTCCCAGAAGGAGAAGAGAGAGAGAGAAAGGTGCAAAAAAACTTAGTTGAAGAAATAATGCTTAAAAATTTCCCTGATCTGGGGAAGGAAACAGACATCCAAATCCAGGAAGCACAGAAAACACCAAACAGCTTAACCCCAAGAGGTCCACATCAAGACATATAATA
This sequence comes from Spilogale gracilis, assembly GCA_004023965.1. NCBI lineage: Eukaryota > Metazoa > Chordata > Mammalia > Carnivora > Mephitidae > Spilogale > Spilogale gracilis. The sequence continues at coordinate 33,075 of PITA01005736.1, read as the reverse complement.
ATTAAAATGTCAAAAATTAAAGATAAAGAGAAGATCTTAAATGCAGCAAGATAGGGGCACCTGGGTGGCTCAGTTGGTTAAAACACTGCCTTCAGCTCAAGTCATTATCCTGGAGTCCTGGGATGGAGTCCCACATCGGGATCCCAGCTCCTTGGGGAGTCTGCTTCTCCCTCTGAGCTTCTCCCCTCTCATGCTCTCTCCCTCTGTCACACACACTCTCTCTCTCTCTCAAATAAATAAATAAAATCTTTTAAAAAGTAGCAAGATAGAAACAACTAACTATATACAATAGAACGCTCATAACACTTTTGGAAGATTTTTTTTTTTAGTAGAAACTTTGCAGACCAGAAGAGAGTGGCATGATATATTCAAAGTGCTGAAAGAAACAAAACAAAAAAAAAAAGCAAACCATACAACCAAAAGAACTGTATCTGGCAAGATTATCATTCAGAATTAAAGGGGGAACATATTTCCAGACAAAGATTAAAGAAGTTTTATCATCACTAAACTACCCTTATAAGAAATGTTAGAGACTTCTTTAAGTAGAAAAGAAAAGCCTAACTAAGAGTAAGAAAATTGTAAATGGAAAAAAAATTCACTGGCTAAAGGAAATATAGTAATGGTAGTAGATTAATCACTTACAAAGCTAGCATGAAGGTTAAAGACAAAAGAAGTCAAGTTAATGATATATAAAAATTTGTTAAAAGAGTTACAAAATAAAAAGATGTAAAATATGACATCGTATATGTAAAATGTGGGGGTAGAGAAGTAAAAATGCCATGCTTTTAAAATGTGTTCAAACTTAAGCAGCCATCAACTTATAATAGACTGTTATATAGAAAGAATATTATATATAAGTCTCATGGTAACCAAAACCCAAAATCCTATACAAATACTCAAAAAATAATGATTAAAAAATCCAAACATAACTTGAAAGCAGGTCATCAAATTGTAAGGGAAGAGAGCAACAGAAGAAATAAATGTTACTTGTAGTGTGAACTGGGTAAAACTCTTGAATTTTAGCTGTCATTTGGGGAAGGAGATTTTCTCCAAAAATCCTATATCTTAATGAGCTTAAGACACCATAACAAGATACCATAGACTGGGTGGCTTAAATGAACACATTTATTTTACCACAGTTAAGGAAGCTGTAAGTCCAAAATAGAAGAGTGCACATTTGGTTTCTGGTGGACCGTCTCTTCTAGGCTTGCAAATAGTGCCTGCCTTCTCATTGTATGCTCATATGACCTTTCTTTTGTGTGCACAAGGAGAGTGAGAAAGCTCTAGTGTCTCTTCCTCTTCTTACAGGAACATCGATCCTACCAGATTAAGGCTCCATTTTCAGGACCTCATTTAACTTTAGTTACTTCTTTGAAGGCCCTACTTCTAAGTGCAGTCACATTAGGCTTAATGGACAAGTATATGAAATCTGAGGGACAGAATCCAGCTTATAGTATCCTGTATGGGAATATCATTACTGCTATTATACATATTTTCTGGTGTTATGCTAAAATATTGATGGACTGCTTTTCTTGATGTAGTCTTTCTCTTTTAATAGTCATCTAAGGAATTCATCATATTAAATGGTTTAAAACTTTAGTATAAAATGATCTGTTTTTGTTTTGTAAGAAATACCCTTGTATTAAGGTATTATAATTATGTAACATTCTCTCAAAGGCAGAGCTTTCAACAGTAGACATTTGATATCAATAATGCACAAAAGTCTCATAATTTAGACAGAAATATGTAGAGATGATATTACCAATGCTATTAAGATATGCATTTATAAAAGGAAGTTTAATAAAACTCCACTGGGACCAGGTTACAAAATGAAAGTGCATCATTATAGCATATCTCCATGATGATGAATAAAACAAATAAAACCATAAAATACTGTTGAACTTAATTGTACTATCAGCTAGGGTTTCTGAAGCTATAAAGGGCTTTAAAAATGCCATCTATGCTCTTCCATTTCCACAGAATAACTGATGATTTAAAAACAAACATTATAACTGTAGTTAAGCTTGATTTTACCATCATTGTTATATTTATTTATTGAGTGTTCTAATGTTCAAAGCCCTATGTTTGATGCATTACAGGACATTACCTATTACCCCTAAATAATGTACTATGGCATAGTGAATCCTGTGTTTCTGTTCATTTTAATAATGCAATTGGATTAAAGCACATTTAATCTGATGGATTGCTGCACAAGCAATCATTAAGACAGTCTAAACTACAAATTGACTATGCCGTGGCCAATTGAATAACTCTGTGTAGGCTTGGACATACAAAAGACACAGCACCTTCAAGCAATTACTTTATAAATCACTAAAATATTATTGTTATAATACCAGATAAAATTAAACATGATGGCATTCAATATTTCTAACTTCAGTTAAATACTTTGTGATGCAAATAAAGTGTAGTAATATCTTATAAAGTATGTCCATAAGTGATCAAATATTGAAGGCCTGAACCTGTACTATACAAGGGATAAAATGCCACTACTTAGGAACTCAGACCTTAAATAGGTCATTTAATCTCTCAATCTCAAAATGTTATTATGATTGATGTTAGAGAAATTATAACCTATGATTTCTTTTAGGAGTTTTATGGTTTTAGATCTCACACTAATGTCTTTAAGACATTTTGAGGTTTTCTTGTGTGTGTATGGCATAGGTAAGTGGTCATTTCATTCTTTGCATGTAGCTCTTTTCCACCGTCTATATAATAGATACAATTTATTTTTCTTTATGAACATTTTAAAAAGTGTAATGAAAAGAACTTTCCTTACTATATATAAAGTACAATAATAACTTGGTTGCTACTGGCAAAAAAATGGAATAGAATAAGGATGTTGTAAAATATCTATGTTTGCTAGTGTTTATAAGATTTTTTTTAATTCAAATATAATTAACATACAGTGTTATATTAGCTTCAGGTACACAATATGATTCAACAAGTCCATACATTTCTACATGCTCATCAAGGTAAGTGTATGCTTAATTCCCATTATATATTTCACCCATTTTCCTACCCAGTACCCCTTCCAACTACCAGTTTGTTCTCTGTAATTAAGACTCTGTTTTTTGTTTGTTGTTATCTCTGTTTTCCTTTGTTTCTTAAATTCTATTTATAAGTGAAATCATATGGTATTTTCTTTCTCTGACTAATGTATTTCACTTAGCATTATGCCCTCTAGGCTTATCCATGTTGTTGTGAATGTTAAGATTCCATTATTTTTTATGGCTGAGTAATATTCCATATATATGTGTGTGTGTGTGTGTGTGTGTGTGTGTGTGTGTGTATTATATAATATATATATATATACCACACCTTCTTCACTCATTCATTTATGGATGGACACAAGTTGTTCCCATATCTTGATTATTGTAAGTAGTGCCGCAATAAACATGGGGTGCACTTGGGATTACTTCTCATTTTTGGCTTTTAAAATTAATACTGCTATGAATATGGGTATAGAATTATCTGTTCAAGTCCTTGCTTTCAGTTCTTTTGGGTGGAATCACTGGATCATATGGTAATTCTATTCTTAACCTTTTGAGGAATGTCCATACTGTCTTCCACAGTGGTTGTACCAATTTGTATCCCAAACAACAGTTTGTGAGAGTTTGCAAGATCCATGCTAATACTTTTTTGCTCTTGAGTTTTTGATTTTACTCATTTTGACAGGTGCTGAGGTAATGCCTCATTGTAGTTTTGAATTGCATTTCCTGGATGATGAGTGATGTTCAACATCTTTTGATGTGTCTGCTGGTTTGTTGGTTACCTGGATGTATTTTTGGTAAAATGTTTTTATTCATGTCTTCCCACTTTTATTCAGATATTATTTTTACTTTTAATATTATCATTATTTTGGTGTTGAATTGTAGGAGTTCTTTATATATTTTCAATATTAAGCCCTTATCAGATATATGATTAGCAAAGTTGCTCTCTCATTTAGGTTGTCTTTTGTTTTGTTGATGGATTCTTTTGCTGCACAGAAGTGTTTTCTTGATGTTTTCTGTTTGCTTTGATTTTTTTTCTGTATTCCCAATAGTCTATTTTTAAATTTTATTTGTTTATTTTAAAAAAAAATATTTATTTGATAGAGAGAAACACAGCGAGAGAGGGAACACAAGCAGGGGGAGTGAAAGAGGGAGAAGCAGGCTTTCCGCCGAGTGGGGAGCCCGATGTGGGGCTTGATCCTGGGTCTCCGGGATCATGACCTGAGCCGAAGGCAGTCGCTTAACCAACTGAGCCCTCAGGCACCTCTTGTTTATTTATTTGACAGAGAGAGAGAGATCACAAGTAAGCAGAAAGGCAGGCAGAGGGGCGCCTGACCACATGACTGTTGTGGGTTTATTTGCTGACTTTCAATTCTGTTACATTCCTCCATGTGTCCATTTTGGTGCCAGTTTCATACTGTGTTATTTCAACATTGAAATATATCTTGAAATCTGGGATTCTGGTACTTCCAGTCATATTCTTTTTTCTCAAGATTGCTTTGGCTATTCAGGGTCTTTTATGGTTCCACACAAATTTTAGAATTATTTGTCCTACTTCTGTGAAAATGTTGGTATTTCGATAGATTTTGCATTAAATCTGTAGAATGATTTGGATACTGTGGACATTTTCACAATACTTATAGTTCCAATCCATGAACATGGAATATCTTTCCATTTGTGTCATATTCAATTTCTTTCATCAGTGTTTTATAGTTTTTGGAGGATAGGACTTTTGTTTCTTAGTTTAAGCCTATTCTTAGGTATTTTAAACTTTTTGTGCATTTGTCAATGGATTTTCTTAAATACCCTTTCTACTACTTCATTATTGGTGTATAGAAATGTAACAGATTTCTGTATATTTTGTATCTTGTGATATAACTGAATTAATTTATCAGTTCTAGTAGTTTTTTGTAGTCTTTAGGTTTTTCTATATATAGTATCATATATCTGCAATAGTGGAAGTTTTTACTTTCTCCTTACTAATTTGGGTGACTTTTATTTATTTATTTTTGTCTGACTACTGTGGCTAGGACTTCCCGTACTATGTTGGAGATATATATACATATATGTATATATATATAATCTCACATCTTCTGTATCCATTCATCAGTCATATATATATATATATATATATATATATATATATATATATATCAGTCATATACACATATATATATAATTCTTTTTGATGGCTGAATAAAATTCAACTATGTAGTGGAATTTTATTCAGCCATCAAAAAGAATGATATCTTGCCATTTGCAAGGACATGGAAGGGGAGAGACAGTATTATGCTAAGTGAAATTAGTCAGTCAGAGAAAGACATATACCATATGATCTCACTCATATGTGGAATTTAAGAAAAAATATGAACATAGGGGAACTGGGAAGAGAGGGAAACAAGAAAAAAATACTCTTAACAATATAAAACAAACTGATTGATGGGGGGATGTTGGTGGGGGATGGGTCAGATGGGTGATGAGTATTAAGGAGGGCACTTGTTATGATGAGCACTGGGTGTTTCATATGAGTGATGAATCACTGAATTATACTCCAGAAACCAATATTGCTCTGTATGTCAACTACTTAAAATTTAAATTAAAAAAGGGATGAGAGTGGACATCCTTGTCTTGTTCCTGACCTTAGAAGAAAAGCTGTCAATTTTTTACTAGTAAGTGTTATGTTAGCTGTGTGTTTTTCTTATACGGCCTTTATTATGTTGCTATATATTCCCTCTAAACCTACCTTGCTGAAAGTATCTATCATAAATGAATGTTGCAGGATTTTTTAAAAGATTTTATCCATTTATTTGACACAGAGAGAGAGATCACAAATAGGCAGAGAGGCAGAAAGAGGAGAAAGCACGTTCCCTGCTGAGCAGAGAGCCTGATGTAGGGCTCAATCCCAGGATCCTGAGATCATGACCTGAGCCAAAGGCAAAAGCTTAACTCTCTGAGCCACCCAGACATCTGGAATGTTGCATTTTGTCAATTTTTTCCTTCAATTGTTGAAATGATATTTTTTAAATCCTTTTCTGTGTTAGTGTTATTATATCACATTATATTGGTTAATTTGAAACTATTGAACCACTCTTGCATCCCTGGAAGAAATCCCACTTGATCATGGTGAGTGTTTTTAATGTATTGTTAGATTCTTTTGCTATTATTTTGTTGAGGACTTTTGGATCTACCTTCATCAGATATATTGGTCTTTAGAGCTCTTTTTTTTAAAAATCTGATTTGGGTATCAGGATAATGCTGGCCTAATTGAATGAATATGAAGGTTTTCTATCTCCTCTAGTTTTTGGAATAGTTTGGAAAAATAGATATCAGCTCTTTAAATATTTGGTATAATTCACTTCTGATGCCATCTGATTCCAAACTTTCATTTTTTGGAAGGTTATTTTTTCCAGGAATTTATCCATTTATCCTAGGCTGCCCAATTTGCTAGCATATATTTTTTTCATAATAATATCTTATAATCCTTTGTATTCCTGTTGTGTTGGTTGTTATTTCTCCTGCTTCATTTTTTTATAATATTTTATTTATTTATTTATTTGACAGATAGAAACATAGTCAGAGAGGGAGCACAAGCAGGGGGAGTGAGAGAGGGAGAAGCAGGCTTCCCACTGAGCAGGGAGCCCGATGCAGAGCTCAATCCCAAGTCTCTGGGATCATGACCTGAGCTGAAGGCAGTCACCTAACAAACTGAGCCACCTAGGCATCCCTCTCCTGCTTCATTTCTGATTTTATTTGAGTTGTCCCTCTCCCTTACCCTCTTTCTCTCTCCCTTTCTCCCCCCTTCTTTCCCTCTCTCTTGAAATGAATCTGGCTATTTTTTTTTCAATTTTGTTGATCATATTAAAGGCATTTCCTTCTTTGATATGTTCTATTGTTTTTTTACTATTTATTTTATTTATTTTTGCTCTAAATTTTATGATTTGCTTCCTTCTACTTTCTTTAGACTTTGTTTGTTTATCTTTGTCTAACTTCTTTAGCTGTAAGAATAAGTTTCTTGATTTTTTTTTTGCTTCTTGTAGTAGACCTGTATAACCATGTTTCCTCTTTTTTTTTTTTTAAAGATTTTATTTATTTGACAGAGAGAAACACAGCCAGAGAGGGAACACAAGCAGGGGAGTGAGAGGGGGAGAAGCAGGCTTCTCGCCGAGCAGGGACCCCGATGTGGGACTCGATCCCGGATCTCCGGGATCATGACCCGAGCCGAAGGCAGTCGCTTAACCAACTGAGCCACCCAGGCGTCCCCCATGTTTCCTCTTAAGACAAATTTTGTGGCATCTCAAGGATATTGGACTATTGTATTTTCATTTTCCTTTTACTCTATGCAGTTTTAAAATGTTCTTGTTTGATTTACTTGTTGACCTATCCATCATTTAGTAGCATGATTTTTAGCTTCCATGTATGTGTGTTCTTTTGAATTTTTTTCTTTTGGCTTATTTCTAATTTCATACCATTGAGGTCAGAAATGACAGATGATATGATTTCAACCTTTTGTAACTCATGAGACTTGTTTTGTGGCCTCAAATTCTATCTATTCTAGAGAATGTCCCATGTGCACTTGAAAATAATGTGGATTTGTTGTTTTTAAAATAGTATGGTCTGAATGTATCTGTTAGGCCCATCTTCTCCAATGAGGCATTCAAAGCCACTATTGCCTTATTGATTGATTGCCTGGGTGATCTATTCATTGATGTATGTAGGATATTAAAGTCCACCAGTATTATTGTATTACTGTGGATTTCTTCACATCTGTTAATAGTTGTTTGATTTATTTAGATCTTCCTATGTTGAGTGTACAAATACTTAAAATTATTATGTGCTATTGTTTTATTGCTCCCTTTATGATTATATATTGTTCTACTTTGTTTCTTCTTATAGTCCTTATTTTATATCCTATTTCATCCAGTATAAGTATTGCTACCCCAGCTTTATTTTTTCTTCCGTTTGCATGATATTTTTTTTTCTAACCCTTCACTTTCAATCTGCATGTGTTAAGGTCTGAAGTGAGTTTTTGTAGACAACACATAGATGGATCTTGCATTTTTTTTCCATTCAGTCACCCTGTTTTTTGACTAAAGCATTTAGTCCATATATATTCAAAGTTATTATTGATAGATTTGTATATATTGCCAAATTGTTCTTTGTTTTACAGTTGCTTTTGTAGTTTTTCTATGTTCCTTTCTTTTCTCTTACTCTCTTCCCTTGTGGTTTAATTGTTACTATTAGTGTTATGCTTGGATTTTTTTTTCCGTGTGTGTGTGTGTGTGTGTGTGTGTGTGTGTGTGTGTTTCTGTATTTCTATATCTATTACAGATTTTTGACTTGTAGTTACCATTAGGTTTATATATAACATCTTATGCATATAGCAGTCTGTATTGAATTGATGTTTTTTAAGTTTGAATCCATTATAAACATTTAATTTGTATTACTCCTCCCACATTTTACATATATAGTGACATACTTCACAAATAAAATTATTTTGCAACTCCCTTGATTCATTTGTACAAATACAGTTGAGTTTACTGCATTTGTGTTTCCTCCATATTGGCTTTATATGTGATTAATAGACTACTTTTATTATATTTGAATTTAGCTGTGAATTTTTTTTCTTTTCCTAACTTTATTAGTCCTGATCATTGCTTTTTCTTTCCACTCTAATAATTCCCTTTACTATTTCTTGTAAAGCTGGTTGTTTAGTTGTGATGAACTCTTCTCACTTTTATTATCTGGGAAACTCTGTATCTTTCCTTCTCTTCTGTGTTATAGCCTTGCTTGGTAGAGTATTCATAGTTGCAGGCTTTTTTCCTTTCAGCACTTTGAATATATCATTCCACTTTCTTCTCGCCTGCAAAGTTTCTGTTGAAAATTCAGCTGATAGCCATATGGGGTTTCCCTTGTATGTAACTGTATTCTTTGCTGTTTTCAAAATTCTGTCATTATCACTACTATTGCCATTTTAATTATTATGTATCTTGGTGTGGACCGCCTTAGGTTGATTTTGTTAGGGGCTGTCTGTATCGTGGATCTGGATATCTGTTTCCTCCCAAAGATTAGGGAATTCTTCAGCTCTCATTTATTCAAATACATTTTCTGTCCTTTTTTTTCCTCTCTTTTGATTTCTGGAATCCCTTTAATATAAATGTTATTATGCTTGATGATGATGCTGAGTTCCCTTAACCTATTCCCACTTTTTATTATTTTTTAAATTTTTTCTGTCCAGCTTGTTTTTTGACTCCTCTAACCTGATAGTGATTCTTTTTAATGTAAATTTAAATTTCAGTTACTCAGCCCTTCATCTCTGATTGGCTCTGTTATATATTTTCAATCTCTTTGTTGATGATCTCACTGAGAGCTTGTATTCTTTTCTCAATTCCAGGGAGTATCTTTATGGACTTTGAATTCATTATCAGGCAAATTGCTTATCTTTTTTTTTATTCAGCTCTTTTGCTATGTTTTTTCCTAATCTTTCATCTGGGACATATTCCTCTGTCTCATTTTGTCTAACTTTCTGTGTTTGTTTCTATGCATTAGGATAGTCATCTGTGTCTCTTGATTTGAAAGTGGTGGACTTATGCAGAAGAGGTTCTATGGTATCCTGTAGCACAATATTCCCTGTTCATCAGAACCATGTGCATTAAGAGTGTCTCCTGTGTGGGTTGTGCATGTTCTACTGTTGTGTTTGAACCTCATTTGACTTCAATCCAGTCAGCTGCATGACCCAGTTTTCCTATTTTGGGTGCAACTGGGCCAGGTTTGGCCCTTGCATTGTTTGGAGGCCATTATGATACTGATGTGGGCTTTTATTTGTGTGGTGTCAGTGGTCAGGCCAGATGCCTGCCCTTAGCTCATCTGCTGAGGCTGTGGTCACACTAAACTGCAGGATACTCTCCCATCACTGTCCACAAAGAATCTTTTGTTGATGGATGGGACCTTTAGTTAAACCTGAGGCCTGCCTTATTGTGCCTGCTGGGACTTCAGTCAAAAACATGTGTATAGTAATTTTTCCTACTCCCCAGGGCAGGAGTCACTTGGGAGTGGTCTTGGTCTGTGCTAGGGCTGTTTACAGAATAAACTGAAGCAGATGCAGCTTTGGAAAGATGCCTGACTAGCTTGGTTTGGGTTCACTGGATTGGGGAGATTTTATTAACATTCTGATGTTATTTTAGTATTTTATTTTTACATTTCATGCATAGATTTATAACCCACTTAAAAAGTTGTAGATCCTATATTTCTTGAGAGCATTTATCCTCAACCTCAAAAGCTTCAAAAACATGATTTTCATAACTGGAAAATGTGGATTTATCTTAATTTATTTAAGCAAATTATTTTTTCAAATATTTAAACAGTTTTAATTTTCTTGCTATTTAAATACTGTCACAAGCATCTCTGTATGTATGTCACTGTCTTCTAGTATATTTCTCTAAAATACATTCTTATTTAAGCAGTCCAAACTCTTTTGAAATCCTTTTTTTAAAGATATTATTTATTTGTTTGACACAGAAAGAGAGAGATCACCAGTAAACAGAAAGGCAGGCAGAGAGAGAGGGAAGAAGGCTCCCTGCTGAACAGAGAAACCAGTGTGGAGCTTGATCCCAGGATCCTGAGATCATGACCTGAGCTGAAGGCAGAGGTTTAACCTACTGAGCCACCCAGGTGCCCCTTGAAATTCTTGATAATTTTTTTATCATTTAGAAACTTTATTAATTTACACTTCTACTATTCACTATACCACTAAACATATCAGAGGCAAAAAAAAAGCCACCTGTTTTACTATTTCTTTAACCATTAGTGGCATGGAATATGTTTTCCCATGTTTATTAGCCATTTGAACTCCTTACCTATTTTGATGAGAGAGCTACATTTTTTTCCCCTTAAATTGTATGAGCTTTGTCCATGTTATGTAGTTATAACTTTATATGCTTAATTTATATTCCTAACTTGTACTCTACTTTTTGAGTTGATTCATGATATTTTTGATATTCAGAAATGTTTAATATTTTACATTGTTTACTCTATCAATCATTTGTTTTGGATCTTTCTTTTGTGATTTAAATGTTAGAAAGCTTCTATTCATTTTGTACTGACTTGTATGTAATTAATTTTTAAAATCTAATTGAATGTTTTTTGGCCTATTACATGTGCAAGTTCCACTCCCAACTAACCTATACTATTAGTTTATGTTGCTCCTTTTACCATATATCAAATTCTTGTCTGTATCAGAGTCTGTTAGAGGACAATTTATTGTATTCCACTTATCTGACTATAGATCTATCATAGCATTATCATACTTTCATTTTAATTATTGTATTTTAAGAATGCATGATATTTTGTGCTAAAGTGAATGCCTCTCTTTACAACTTATTTTTAAAAATTCCTTTAGGTATTCTTCCCTGGTTCTTCTTTAAGACCAACATTAGAACAATTTTACAGACTGTGTTAATTGTATACAAACTCTAAGCTGTGTATCATATTAAATATTTCCACATAAATTATCATATATTAGTTATTCTATATAATATTTTAAACAAAATATATTTAATATTATATTAATAATATATTATTGTATTCCATATATTATATATTATTATATAAAATAAATTACTATTATAATAATAAGCTAGTTATATTATATTCCATATAATAACATATAACATATTGAATTTTATATATTTATATGACATATAATGATACATATATTATGGTATATATAAATATATATAATATATAATGAGATATATATAATAGCCCACTTTATTGCAATCACTTATTTTCAGTTCTACAGTTTATTTTCATGGTTTTTCAGGGGTAGAATTATATTTTCTTCAAATAGTACTACTTTTTCTTCTTTCAAACAGTTATATTCCTATCTTTGATAGAAATCTCTTTTCAAGCAAATGGAAGACATTCATTACAAATACCGTATACAGTTCCATAAGCACAGAGTACCCCTGACTCTAACTGCCTCACCCAAAAACTAGTTCTGCTTCATTATTCAAAACAAAACATTATCATCAAATGGCACTCACCTTCTCTCAGGCTTTTAATTGTTTTACAATTGAATATCCTGAGCACATAATTCAGTTTCCTTTCCAATAGTAATTCTAGTTACTGAGAAAGTGAGCTTTGGAAATCTGTGTAGATTTCACTGCATTACTTCACGTATAATAATACACTCTCCTTTACAACCTAGTGTGAAGATGAAAAAGTAAACTGTGTGTGTGTGTGTGTGTGTGTGTGTGTGTGTGTGTGTGTGTGTGTGTTGGAAGAACAGGGATTGAAAAACTCAGGGAATGAATAAGTAATGTTTTATCCTATCTATTACAAGTTCATTTTTTAAGTTTCTCAAATTATATGTCAACTTCTATTTCCTGTAGCCCTACAAATTCACCTCTACCTCTTACGCCCCCTATACAGAACACTGTTCTATACAGAAATTATATTAGCAAATGTTGCTTCAACAGCTTCCTAGACTGTAGTTCCATAAAGTCTCAAATCTCTTTTCTTATGCTTACCACCAAATACAAAATATTTAGCAAAATCCATAGTGTATACTAAGTATCATTTATTCAATATTTATTAGATAAATTAAATCCTTCCACTCCTCTTATAGCCACTACTCAGTAACTACTAATGATGGGATAAATTATTTTCTGACCTCATAATCTTGAGATATATCTTGGAAGTAATACTGTAACACATGATAAAGTCAATAAGCAATCACTCCATTTATTTATTCATTCAATATATACTTACTGTGCACCTATTATGTATGAAAAACTATGAAAAGTACCAAATATACAGTATTAAAAAAGAGACAGAGGGTACCCAGGTCTTGTGAAGTTTATATTATAGCAGAGAAAAGCAAAGACAAGAAAAATATTATTAAAGTATATAATTAAAATAACAAAGTTGTGAAAGAAAATTTTAAAAAGCAAATAAGAGGGAAAAGTTAGTTGAAGTGAGTGGTATAGAAAGTCATGTGAACACTGAAGGTAGAAGATTTGGGGCAGATAATAGCATGCAGCAAGAGGAGTTAGTAAAAATGCTCTAAGGCAGGCAAAAGGTTGATAGATTTCAGGAAGAGAAAGAAGGCTGTTGTGACCAGAACACAGAAAGTGAGGGGTGTCATGGTAGATAGAATAAGAGAGGTAAACGTGGCCATAATGTGAAGCCACATTAAAGACCACAGCATTGGGGCGCCTGGGGGGCTCAGTTGGTTAAGCGACTGCCTTCGGGTCAGGTCATGATCCCGGAGACCTGGGATCAAGCCCCACATCAGGTTTTCTGCTCAGCGGGAAGCCTGCTTCTTCCTCTCTCACTCCCCCTGCTTGTGTTCCCTCTCTAGCTGTATTTCTGTCTGTCAAATAAATAAATAAAATCTTTAAAAAAAAAGACCACAGCATTGTTTATAAGTTCAATGTGCTGCTATTGGAGGGTTTTAAAGCAGAAATGTCCTGTAATATTATTAATTTTGTTAAAAAAGACTTTTCTGGTTTCTCGCCATAGAATAAACTATGGATTTATACAAGTTGAAGCAGAAAGACCAGTTAAACAACTGTTGTAATAGTCCAGGGAAGAGATATTCTTGTTATGAACTGGTGTTGTGAAATATAAACACAGATGATTTCATGGCTTTAAAATGTATTCTGAGGTTGGAAGATGGTGGCAGAAAGGAAGGACCCTAGGTTCACTTCATTTCAGAAATACAACTAGATAACAATCAACTCCTCCTAAATACTCCAGAAATTGAACTGAAGCCTGGCAGAACAAAGTCCATAACTAAAGGTAGAGAAGAGGCCACATTAAAGAAACTAAGAAGCACAAAGGATGTGGAAGAGAAATGGATTGTGGCCACTGTCGTGGGGAAGGAGTCATGCTCACAGAGAGGGACAAGAGACAGACCAACAAGTAGAGGAGCACATGGGGGGAAAAAAACCAATAGCAATTGGCTTAGAAAGCCAAAGGTGCCAACATTTGTGATTTTTGGCAACTAACATAGATTAAAGCCTGGAGTTTTTTTTTTTTTTATTGTTACTAATTTTTTTTTCCAGTGTTCCAAGATTCATTCCCCATTCCCCATACCCAGTGCTCCACGCTTTAGGTGTCCCCAGTAACCACCACCAGGCTCTCCCATCCCTCCACCCCCCTCCCTCCAAGTCCCTCAGTTTGTTTCTGTGTCCAAAGTCTGTGTTGTTTCTTTTCCCTCCCTAGATTACCCTAGTTCCCATTTACTTTCCTTCTCCCACTGTCTTCCAGTTTACCCCTCATGCACCACAAGTAAGTGAAACCATGCTTCACTTTCTCTTATTGGCTTATTTCACTCAGCATAATCTCTTCCAGTTTTAAAGGTCATCAAGCTTGGCTAGGATAGAATCTGGAGGGCACTGTGCTTCTCCTGGAGGGGAGGAAGGTAAACAACTGCAGACAATCGTCATGGAAACTGTGATCTTGAAGAGCATCTGAAGCACACAGTGGGGTTATTTTCTCATTTTAGAGCATATTACAAAGAGGCAACATTCATAGACAGACCCTTCAGGGAACAAAGGAACTTGCAGACACTAGTTCTCTCCCCTGCCCCTCAGCATAAGCATAGGGGTACCTGAAGGAACCAGTGCAGGGCATACAGTCACTATGTAACTTGCTAACACCAAACCCCATTCCCCCACACTAAGGTGGAACTTTCTTTAACAGTCTCACTTGCCTCACTTTTAGTGCAGTGGACTCCCTCTCTCAGAAGACCAGTCCAAACCTCTGCTCACACCGTGTCTATCAACTTTGGAGTTTTTCAGAGCCTCAGTTTTAGTAGAAGTGGTGAAAAAATTCATTTCACAAGCAGATCAGAGTATGCATAGTAAAAAAAAAAAAAAAGTACCACATTCAGGAAAAAGACTAAACGCTGTCAAAATAGGGGGAGAGGCTCTGCAGATGATTTCCCTTAAGAATAAAACTTCCAGGGGTGCCTGGGTGACTCAGGTGGTTAAGTGACTGCCTTTGGCTCATGTCATGATCCTGGAGTCCCAGGATCCTGTCCCACATTGGGCTCCCTGCTCAGCAGGGAGTCTGATCCCTCTAACCCTCCCTCTTCTCATGCTCTCTTTCTCATTCTGTCTCTTCCAAATAAATAAATCTTAAAAAAAAGAATAAAACATCCAGGAAACAACTGCAGAGCACATAAAACATACACTGGAGACATTCCCTGAATTGCCAGGTCATGGAGAACTGGGGACACTACATAGCAAAGCACTACATAGCCTCTTCTTCACAAGGCTAATACCCCCAAGAGAAGAAGACATAGCTGAAATTCCTAACACATAGGGAAAAAAAGGCACACACACATAGACAAAATGAGGACAGAAAAATTTAACAAAAATGAAATAACAGTATAAAGCCATGATCAGAAATTTAAGTGAAAAATAAATTAGAAACATGGCTCATAGTGTACATAGAGCAATGATTACCAGAACATTCACTGAACTTGAGAAAAGGGCTGAAGACATGAGTGAGACCATGTACACAGAGATAAAGAACAACATAGCAGAGATAAAAAGCTCAATAAATGAAATTTAAAAATGTGCTTGATGTAATGAACAGCAGGCTGGAAGTAGAAGAGGAACAAACTGGTGACTTAGAAGACAGTGTAATGTAATAAAGATGAAACAAGGAGAGAAAAACAAATATACAAAATGAGAATATATTTAGGGAACTCAGTGACTCCATGAAATGTAATAACATTCATATTATAGATACCCAGAAGAATACTGAGAAAAGGTGGCAAAAAATTCAGTTGAAGAAATAATAGCTGAAAATGTCCCTGATTTGGGGAAGGAAACAAATATCCAGATCTAGGAGGTAGAGAAAACTCTCAACAAAATCAGCAACAGCAGATCCACACCAAAACATATTGTAATTAAATTGGCAAAATATAGTGATAAAGAAAAATATTGTGAAAGCAGCAAAACAAAATAAGACAGTAATATATAAGGGCAACCACATAAATTCAGCAGTTAATTTTTTAGCAGAATCATGGCAAAAAAAAGGAATAGCATGATATAGTCAAAACTTTGACTGGGAAATATCTGCAGCTACAAATACTCTATCGAGTAAAGCTAATGTTCAGAATACAATTAGAGATAGTTTCCCATACAAACAAAACCTAAAGGAGTTCATGAGCACTAAAGTAGCTGTGCAAGCAATATTAAAGTATTTTCTTTTAGTAGAATGGAGAGACCAAAAGTTACAGTATGAAGGGAGGAAACATAAAAGCAGTAAAAATGAATACTTCTATAAAAAAATCAGTCAAGGAGTGTCTGGGGGGCTCAGTCAATTGAGCGTCTGCCTTCAATTCAGGTCATGATCCCAGGGTCCTGGGATCGAGCCTTGCATTGGGCTCCCTGCTTCTCCCTCCTTTCCTCTCCCTCTGCCTCTCCCTCAACTGATGCACTCTCTCTCTCTTTCTATCTCTCCAATCTCTATCTCTGTCTATATCTCTCTAAAATAAATAATAAAACCTTTAAAAAAATCAGTTAAGAAGGGTACCTGAGTGGCTGTCATTTAAGCACCTGCCTTTGGCTCAGGTCATGATCCCATGGTTCTGGTATCAAGCCCCATGTCAGCCTGAGCAGGTAGCCCATTTCTCCCTGTGCTCCTCCCCTAGCTCATTATCTACCTCACTCAAATAAATGAATAAAATCTTTTAAAAAAAAACTGAGTGAAATTAGCCAAGTAGAGAAAGTGAAGTATCACATGGTTTCACTTATTTGTGGTGCATAAGGGGTCATATAGAAGACAGTAGGAGAAGGAAAGTAAATGGGAAGTAGAGTAATTCAGGGAGAGAAATGAAACATGAGAGAGTTTGGACACAGAAACAAACTGAGGGACTTGGAGGAGGGGATGGGAGAGCCTGGTGGTGGGTACTGATGGCACCTATTGCATGGAGCACTGGGTGTTGGGAATGGGCAATGAATCTTGGAACACTGAAAAAAATTTAAAAAATCAAATAACTCACAAATAAAAAAATGAAAAAAAATATGACACTACATACCTAAAACACAGAGAGAAGGGGAGTAAAGAATGTGTTCAAACTTAAATGACCATCAACTTAATATAGACTGCTATATGCAGTAGATATTATATACAAACCTAATGGTAACTAAATATCAAAAAACACTAATAAATATGCAAAGAATAAAGAGAAAGTAATCAAAATATATCACTAAAGAAATAAGCAAAACATGAAAGACAAGAAAGTATCAGAGAAAATCTTCAGAAACATCCACAAAACAAATAACAAAATGACAGTAACTACATATCTATCAATGTTAATTTGAATGAAAATGGAATAAAGACTTCAATTAAAAGGCATAGGGTGACAGAGTAGATTAAGAAAAGAATACCCCATATATATGATGCCTACAAGACATTCATTTTAGACCTAAAGACACCTGAAGACTGAAAGTGAGGAAACAATCATGTAAATGAATCTGGAGTAGTAATATTTACATCAGACATAGTAAACATTAAAACAAAGACTATAACAAGTGATAAAGAAGGACAGTATATAATAATAAAGTGGACAATCCAACAGAAAGATATAACAATTGTAAATATTTAGGAACCCAACATGGGAGGAACCAAATACATAAAATATATAAAAACAAACATGAAGGAACTAATTGGTAACAATACAACAATACCAGGGAACTTTAACATCACATTTACATCAATGGACAGATAATTTAAACAGAACATCAACAAGGAAACAATGACTTTGAGTAAAATACTAGGATAGATAGATTTAACAGATATATTCAGAATATTCGATCCTAAAACAGCAGAATACACATTCTTTTCAACTACATACAAAAAATTCTTCAGAATAGATCACATATTAGGCCAAAAAACAAGTCTCAACAAATCGGAGATCAAATTTATCCTATTCATCATTTCCTTTTTTGTTTTTGTTTCTTCTTCTATGCATCATTTTTTAAAAGATTTATTATTTCATACACAGAGAAAGAAACAGGAAGAGAGGGAACACATACAGGATAAGTGGGAGAGTGAGAAGCAGGCTTCTCACCAAGCAAGAAGCCTGATGCATGTCTGGATCCCAGGACCATGAGATAATGACCTGAGCTGAAGGCAGACCCTTAATGACTGAGACACCCAGGCACTCCTCTTCTATGCATTATTTCTGAAAACATTATGGAACTATAAGTTAACCATAATAAGAAATCCGGAAATGTGCTGTGTGGATTGCACAGTTGGTTGAGTATCCAACTCTTGGATTTAGCTGAGGTTATGATCTCTAGGATGTGGGATTGGGGCCATGCTCAGTGCAGAATCTTCTAAGTTTCTCTCTCCCTCTGCCCTTCCCTCACCTCTATTTCTCTCAAAAATAAATAAATAAATAAAGACAGCTTTTTAAAAAAAATCTGGAAAGACCAAAAATATATGGAGGTTAAATAATATGTTATCAAACAATGATTAGATCAAATGAACAATAAAAAAGATATTAAAAACTACATAAAATCAAATTAAAATAAAAACACAGTGATCCAAAACCTTTGAGATACAGTAAAAACAGTTCTAATAAGGATGCATAGAGAAATACAAGCCAACCACAAGAAGAAAAATGCTAAATAAAAACATAAAAAAAATACAATGATCTTTACACCTAAAAGAGCTAGAAAAAGAATGATAAATGAAGTCTAAATCCAGGAATAGGAAGGAAATAATAACTTTATATAAAAAATGAATGATAAGGAAACTAAATAAAACAATAGAGCCAATCAATAAAACTAGGAGATGGTACTTTGAAAAAATTAATACATTGATAAACCTCTAGCCAGACATACCAAAAGAAAACCAAAAGGATCTAAATAAATAAAGTCACAGTTGAGATAGGAGAAATAACATCCAACAACACAGAAACACAATCGTAAGAGAATATTATGATAAACTATATGCCTACAAATTGGACAAACTAGAAGAAATGCATTAATTCATAGAAACATGTAAACTACAAAAGTTGAAACAGGAAGAAATATAAAACATGAAGAGTAAAGAAATTGAATCAGCAATCTAAAAACTCCCAAAGAACAAAAGTCCAGGGCCAGATGTCTTCACAGGTGAATCCTACCCTTTAAAAAATACTTAATACCTATTCTCAAACTATTCAAAAAAATAGAAAAAAAATGGAAACTTCCACATACATTCTATAAGGCCATCATTATCCTGATACAAAAACTGGATAAAGACACCACTAAAAAAGGAATAGTATGGACCAATATACCTGATCAACATAGATGCAAAAATTCTCAACAAGATATTAGCAAACTGAATCCAACAATACATTAAGAAAAAAATTCACCATGATCAAGTCTGATTTATTTCTAGGCTCAAGGGTGGTTCAATACTCTCAAATCAATCAATGTGGTACTTCAGATTTATATATGATCATTTCAGTATACACAGAGAAAGCATATGGCAAAGTATGACATGCATTCATGATAATAACTCTGAACAAAGTAGGTTTAGAGGAAATATAGCTGAACATGTTCAAGTTTGTATATGAAAAACACTGCTGATATCATTCTTCATGAGGAAAAAGCTTTTCTTCTAAAGTCATAAACAAGACAAGGATGTCCACTCTCACCACTATCATTCAACATAGTCCTGGAAGTCCTAACCACAGCATTCAACAAAAAGAAATTTAAACATCAAAATCAGCAAGGAAGAAGTAAAACTTTCATTCTTTGCAGATGATATAAGACTGTATATAAAAAACCTGAAAGACTCCACCAAAAAAACTGCTAGAACTGAAAAATAAATTCAATAAAACTGCCAGGTACAAAATAAATGTGCAGAAATCCATTGCATTTTTATACACCAATACTGAAGATATAGAAAAAGAAATTAAGAAAACATTCCCATTAGAATTCCTCCAAAAATAATAAGATACCTAGTAATAAACAACCAAAAGTGAAGAATCTGTACTCTGAAAACAAGAATACACTGTTAAAAATATTGAAGATGACACAATGAAATGGAAAGACATTACATTTTCATGGATTAGAAGAATTAATATTGTTAAAATAACTACCTAAACTAATTTACATACTTAACACACAATACCTATCAAAGCAACAGCATTTTTCACATAACTAGAATAACCCTAAAATTTGCATGGAACCACATAAGACTCCAAATGCCAAAGTAATCTTGTAAAAGAAACACAAAGCTGGTAGCATCATAATTCGACTTTAAGCTATATTGCAAAGCTGTAGAAATCAGAACAGTATGGTATTGTTGCAAAAATAGACACATAGATCAACAGAACAGAACAGAAAATCCAGTAAAAAACTCACAACTATATTTTCAATTAACATTTGAAAAAACAGGAACAAATATTCAATGATAAAGACAGTCTCATCAACAAATGGCATCAGGAAAACTGGACAGCAACATGCAAAAGAATTAAACTGTGCCACGTTCTAATACAATGCATAAAAACAAATTAAAAAGGGATTAAAGACCTAAATATGAGACAGGAAACCACCAAAATCCTAGAAGAGAACACAGGCAGTAATTTCTTTGACATAGGCCATAGCAACTTTTTTCCTAAATATGTCTTCTGAGGCAAGAGAAACAAAAGCAAACAAAAAACAAGCAAATAAAACAACAACAACAACAACAACAACAACAAAAAACTGTTGGGACTTCATCAAAACAAATTACTTCTGCACAGTGAAGGAAACATTAAACTAAACCAAAAGACAAACTACTGAATGGGAGAAGATATTTGTAAATGACATATCTGATAAAAGGTTACTATACAAAATACATAAAGACGGTTTAAAATTAAACACCAGAAAATGAATAAACCAATTTAGAAAATGGAAAGCCGACATGATTAGGCATTTCTCCTAAAAGCTATCTGGATGGCCAATAGACACACGAAGACAGTCATAATCACTTACCAGTGGCCAAAAAACACATAAAAAGATGGTCATAATCATGTATATCAGGAAAATGTAAATCAATACTACAATGCAATACCACCTTACACCTGTCAGAATGGCTAAAATCAACAACACAAGAAACAACAGGTGTTGGTGAGACAGTGGAGGAAAAGGAACCCTTTTGCATTGTTGGTGGGAATGCAAACTTGTGCACCACTGTGGAAAACACTGTGGGGGTTCCTCAAAAAGTTAATAGAACTACTCTATAATCCAGCAATCACACTACTGGATATTTACCAAAAAATTACAAAAAAACTAATTCAAAGGTATGTATGTGCCTACATGTTTATGGCAGCATCATTTATAATAGCCAAATTATGGATGCAGCTCAAATGTCCACTGATTGATAAAGGACAAAGAAGATGTGGTATATATATACAATGAACTACTATTCAGCTATAACAGAGAATGATGTCATGGTATTTGCAATAACATCGATGGAGCTAGAGAGTATTATGCTAAGTGAAATAAGTCATTCAGAGAAAACAAATATCATATAAATTCACTCATATGTGAGATTTAAGAACAAATGACCAAAGGACAAGAAAGAGAGAGACAAATTAAGAAACAGACTCTTAACTATAGAGAACAAACGTATGGTTACCAGAGTGTAGGTGGGTGGGGGGATGTGTTAAATACCGATGGGGATTAAGAAGTGCACTTTTTGTGATGAGTGCTGGGTAACATATGTAAGTGCTCAATCACTGTAATTGTATGCCAGAAGCAAACACTTTATATTAACTAACTTGGATAAAATAAAAACCTAAAAAAATATTCTGAATGAGGACTAAATCATACATATCTATGTGGGAAAGGAAAGGAGAAATCAAGAAGAGTCTAATGTCTGGGTAGCAATGTAGACATGGATTTATTAACTATGGATATAATCTTAAATGGGAAAAATAAGGAGTCTATGTTGGACCTGGTACATTTGAGAGGTTTTTACAAATATAAGTGGAAACCATCAAGTTAAATGGCAGTTGGATATATGTCTGAAGCTCAAGAAAGAGATCTGGGTGGAGGTATACACCCAGTGCAACATTTAAATAATTAGTAATTGATAAGACTGACTTAAGGGTAAATGCAGATTTGAAAAGTACTTGGGGCAGTGTCATATGTTATTCTAATAGTTGAAGGTTGTGTTGGGGAGTAGAATCCAGCAATAATGACTGAATACAAGATCTTGGATATAAGCATAGCAAAAGGTGACTTTGATAGATTGTAGGAAATAATGATTGGAGGTAAGGGCAGATTAAAGAATTGAGTTACCAAGCCACTGATTTACTCAGAAAAGTATCTAAATCCCTAGGAATGGCAGAAAGTATAGGGGTAAAGGGGTGTCTTTGTGGCTCATTCAGATATGATACAATGCCCTTCTTTATCTCTTGTTATATACTTTGTTTTAAAATCCAGTTTGGGTGGTACCTAGGTGGTGCAGTCAGTTAAGCATTTGACTCTTAGGGGTTTTTGTTGTTTTTTTTTTTGTGTGTGTGTGTGTGTGTGTGTGTGTGTGGTAGATTTCATTTATTACACTAGGATAGAAACAGTAGCATCAACACAATTTTTTTTCTTTTTTTTAATTTTATTTATTTTTTTATTGTTACTAAATTTTTTTTCCCAGTGTTCCAAGATTCATTCCCCATTCCCCACACCCAGTGCTCCACACTTTGACTCTTAGTTTTAATTCAGATTGTAATCTCTTGGATGTGTGATCGGGGCCTGACATTGGGGTCAGCTTAGTGTCTCCTTGAGATTTTTTCTCCCTCTCCCTCTGACCCTCCCATATTTTCTCTCTCTTTAAAATAAATAAATGAATCTTTAAAAAAAGCCTAGTTTGGGAGTGTCTGGGTAGCTCAGTCAATTAAGAATCCAACTCTTGATTTCTGTTCAGATCATGATCTCAGGGTTGTGAGATCAATCCCCATGTCAACTTCTATGCTGGGTGTGGATCCTGCTTAAGATTCACTCTCTTCCTCTGTACCTCCCACCCTTTACCCTCTCAAAAAAAAAAAAAGTTTAGGGATGGAGATTAAAAAATGGTGATTTCTATGGGTATGCATGAATCAGGAAATTTGACATGGATGTCAGCAGATTACAACAATAAGAAGGATTAGTGGTAACAGTCTTATGGGTATGAAAATCAAAGCTATTGAGTATTAAACAGGAAGAAGGAGGGACGATATTTTAAAAAGAACAGAAGAACAATGGAAACCAAAGGATACAATTACTCCATGTCCTGTGCTTAAGATTTAGGTGGTAGAAGAACAGTTTCTTGGCATTTGAGAAAACTGCAAGAGCCCAGTTCTAATTAAAGCAAAAAAGTAAAGAAAATGTTCTAAGAAAATGGAAATTTATTGCTCATAGAAGAGTATCAGCTTTCACCACTGCATAACAAAGCACCTCAAAATTTAGTAGCTTAAAAATACTATTTTATATATTTATGATTACATAGAATGGATTCAGTGAGGCAATTCATCTGCTAGTATCAACTAAAGTCCTTCATGTGATACAGTTGCCTCTTGACTCAAAATGAATCATTCAGTATGGTTTTACTCACATGTCTAGTAGGTGGTGTGCACTATAAAATGGGTGATGCGGTCTCTTATCCTCAAAGAAAACATCCACACTTTATTCAATGAAAGTCTCAGGGCACAAATATAGTGAGAACAGAAGCTCCTGAGGCTTAAACTTAAAACTCCACATCCACCACGTTTCAGAGACCAAATCAAGTCAAAAGCTTAGCCCAGATTGATAGTGAAATGGAAATAGAGACTATCTTTTTATGGGAGGAGGAGCAGAGTAAAACTGACACAGTGCATACATACAGGGATAGATGAATTTATAGTAGCCAATGTTGAAAACCATCTACAATGGTCTACCTTGTGGTCAAAATAGTCTACATCCATTTATATATCAGTTTAGAAATGCTGCATTCTAGCCAAATAGATTAAAAATAAATGAATACAGAAATATATATCATGCATACAATAACCAAATGAAAAAATAGAGTAGCTATATTAAGTTCACACAAATTAGACTTTAGAGCTAGGGGAAAAACAACCAAGAATAAATGGGGGCATAACACAATGCTAAAGGGGTCAGTTCTCCAAGAAGGGATAAAAATTCTAAATGTACAAGTGGCTAACTACAGAGCACAAATATACGGAGGAAAAAACTGAAAGAACTTCAAGGAAATACAGAGATGTTAACTATTAGAGTTGGATGATTAAACCCCATCTCAGTTATTGACAGATTCAGCAAGTAGAAAATCAGTGAGAATATAGTTGAACTGAAAGCATAATGAAGCTGCCATATCTAATTAATATTTTTAGAATACATTATTCAACAACAGCAGAATACATGTTCTTCTCGAGCTCACATGGGATACTGATCAAAAGAGAATACATTTTTATCTATAAAACACACACCTTAACAAATTTAAAAGAACAGGCATCATACAAAGTATGTTATCAGACCACAAGGGAAATAAACTAAAAATCAACAACAGAAAGAGAGCTGAAAATTCCCAAATACTGGGTTATCAAACTACATACTTCTAAATAACACATGGGTCAAAGTTGAAATCTCAAGAGAAATTAAAAAATATTTTGAACTAAATTAAAATGAAAATATTGTTCAGAATATTTGGGGAAAGAAATTCTTAGAGGGAAGTTTATAGCATTAAACATGTATATAAAGAAAGAAGAAAGTTCTAAAATGAATAATCTAATTATGTACACTAGAAACTAGAAAAGAAATATAAAATAAATGTAATGCAAAAAAACAAATAATAAAAAATAGAAAATAAATTAATAAAAGTGAAAAGAGGAAAACATTAGACAAAAAATCAATAAAACCAAAAGTTTCTCTGATAAAATTGATTAATCTTTAGTCAAATCAACCAAGAAAAAAGGAGAGACTGTACTAGTTACTAAATTAGAAATGAAAAAGACCATCACTACTGATCACATAGACATTAAGGAATGCTATGTCTACAAATTTGACAACTTAGCTGAAATGGTACAATTACTTGGAAGACACTGCTCTGTCCATTTGGGTTGCCATAGAAAACTACGATAGACTGGGTGGCATATATATATATATATAAACTTGTTTATCACATTTCTGGAAGTTTGAGGACTAAGATCAGAGTGTCAGCAGGTTTAGTCTGGTGAGGACCTATTTTGTGGTTTATAGGTAGATGGCTGTTTTCTTACTGTGTCCTTACATTGCAGAAGGGGCAAGAGAAGTTCCTGAAGCCTCTTTGTAAGGTCATTAATCCCATTTATCAGGGCCCTGTCTTCACACCCTAATTACCTCCCAAAGGCCCAACCTCCAGATGCTAACATGGGGGGTAATAAGTTCCAACTGTGTGAATTTGGGAGGGAAACAAGCATTCAGTCAATAGCAGGCACAATCTACCAAAACCCACACAAAGATAAATAGAGGATATGGGGGGCACCCAGATGGTACAGTTGGTTGAGCATCTGCCTTAGGCTCCAGCCATGATCCCAGGGTCTTGGGATCAAGCCCTGTATTGTTTTCTTGCTCATAAAGGAGCCTATTTCTCCTTCTTCCTGCTACTCCAACTGCTTGTGCGCTCTCTCTCTCTCTCTCTCTCTCTCTCTCTCTGTAAATAAATAAATAAAAATTCTTTAAACAACATATTAAATGGTTTGCCCACACCTATTAAAGAAATCCAATCAATAATTAATAACCTTCAAAACACACAACACTAAGCTCAGATACCTTTGAAGACTTCTACCAAACATTAAAGGGAAAGAAATGATACCAATTCTGTTCAATATCTTCCAAAAAATAGAAGCACAGGAATCACTTCCTGATTCATGATATAAGGCCTGCATAATACTGATAAAGATATTACCCATTCCCCACACCCAGTGCTCCATGCAAGGAAGGAAAATGACATATCAATACCTCTCATGAACATAGCTGCAAAACTTTTCAACAAATATTAACAAATCAAATCCAGCAAATCATAAAACAAATTATACACCATGACAAAATGTGATTTATTCCAGGTGTGCAAGGCTTGTTCAACATTTGAATTTTAAATAAGATAATCCACCATGTAAACATGCTATAGAAGAGAATCATATGATCCTATCATATGAAAAAATCATTGACAAGGGGCACCTGGGTGGCTCAGCTGGTTAGGTTAACAACTCTTAATTTCAAGTCAGGTCACGATTTCAGGTTGTGAGATTGAGCCCAACACATAGGGCTCTGATTTGGGCATGGAGCCCAACACATAGGGCTCTGATTTGGGCATAACATTATTAGGCTTATTTGAAAAAAACACATATCCTCTCCCTACCCCTCTGCCCATCCTCACTTCTCTCTCTCTCTCTCTCTCTCTCTCTCTCTTTCTCTCTCTCCTCCCCTCTCTCTCTCCCTCCTCCTCCCTCACTAAAAGAACGAAAGAAAGAAAGAAAGAAAGAAAGAAAGAAAGAAAGAAAGAAAGAAAGAAAGAAAGAAAAAGAAAGAAAGAAAAAGAAAGAAAGAAAGAAAAAGAAAGAGAAAGAAAATTAAGAAATAAAGAAAAAAAAGGAAGAAAGGATTTGATTAAACCCAACATCCATTCATGATAAAACTCCTCAGTAAACTAAAAATAGATGGGAGTGTGCTCAACTTGATTTTTAAAATTCTACAAAAAAATCTACAAGTAGCATTATACTAATGGTAAAAAAAAAACTTGATGCTTTCTCATTAACATCAGGAACAAGACAGGAAAGTGCCATTTCACGATTCCTATTCTACATTGTTATGATTAAATATGAGTTAATGGAATAAGACAAGAAAAGGAATAAAAGAGGAAATAAATAGAATAGTGAATAATAGAAAAATGAAACTGTTTACAGATGACCTGAGTGTGCAGAAAAATCCCAAAGAACCAATGACAACAAAAATTCTCAGAATAAGCAATTATAGCAAGGTAACAGGATGTATGGCTAATATATAAAAGTGAATTGTTTTTCATGTACTAGCAATGAACAATGAAATTTGAAATTTAAAACAAAATACTGTAAATATCATTTGTCAACTACACTCAAATTAAAAATAAAAAATAAAAACCTAATATCATTTTGTTAGCACTCCGAAAACATGAAGTAAATCTAACACGTGAGTAAATCTAACAAACTATATACAAGATCTATATGAGAAAACTATAAATTCTATTGAAAGAAATTATAGGAGATATAAATAAATACAAATAATCAATGTTCATGGATGGGAAGACCGTTTTATTAAAAATGTTAATTCTTCCTAACATATTCTATAGCTTCAATATGAACTTAAAAGCCCTGACATTTATTTTGTGAATACTGACAAACATTATTAGGCTTATTTGGATAAACACAAAGCACAAATACCTAACACAATACCAAAGAACAAAGTCAGAAAATTGGCAATAGCCAATGTATGGTATTGCTGAAATAATGACAAATATATCAATAGAACAAACTACAAGTAAAAATAAACTCTCACAGATATAGACAACTAATTCTGACCAAAGGAACAAAAACATTTTAATGGAGGAAAAAAATGTTTCTTTCAAAAAATGGTTCTGGAGCAATACAACATTCATATGCAAAAAAATGAATCTAGAACCAGACCATACATCTCTTACAAAAAATAACTAAAAACGTAATAAACCTAAATGTAAAATTAAAAAAAAATAACTATAGAAATCCTGGAAGATAATTGTGATATTGTGATTTATAATAAGAAATATATATTTGATGTTCATCTCTGTTTCTGGCATACAGATGCTAAAGCTCTTGGATTTCTGTAAGTGATAATAAAGGTATATATATCTTTTTTCTATCGATGATGTGACTTTGGGTGCCACCTAAGGATTGGGACTGGTTGTCAGGAGAACCAACCATGTGCTTAGAGAGTTGGAACTTTCAGTTCCAGCCCTCCACCCTAATCTCAGGGTAGTATAGGGGCTTGAGTTTAGTCGGTATGTAATGTCCAATGATTTAATAAAGCCTGTCTATTAAAAAAAGTCCATAAAAAACACCTAAAGAATGGAGTTTGGAGAGCTTGGGATTGGTGAAAACATAGAGGTACTGGAAGAATGGTGCACCTGGACTGGACTTGGAAACTCCTCACACATTCCCATATTCTTTATACTATGCATTTCTTTTATCTGACTATTTCTGAGTTTTCTCATTTCATAATAAACAACTGATATAATAAATAAAGTGTTTCTGATTTTTGTGAGCCACTCTAACAGATTAATCACACCCGAGGAAAAGGTTGTGGAAAATTCCAATCAACAACTGACTGTTTAGAAACACAGGTGACTTCCAATACTCTGTTGAACAACAGTGGTGAGAGTGGAAAACCCTCTCTTTTTCATGACCTTTGGGGGAAAGCTCTCAGTTTTCCCAATTGAGGATGATACTCACTGTGGGTCTTTTGTACATGGCATTTATGATGTTGAAGTATACTCCATCTATCCTTACATGGTGGAGGGTTTTTGTTGGGAGCCCATGGCAACCCGGTGGTGTCAACAGTCACAGTGTAGCCTCTGGCTCCCTGTGCCTGCCCCTTGTGGGGGGCACAGTTAAGGCCCAGTGCTGATCCCACTGGGAGGTGTAGGGCAGTATCCAGAGGTGAAACTCCTGGTACCTGCTGGTACCTACCTGCCTGGGTCACCTGACATCTTGCTCCGCATTTTCAGGCTCTCACTGAAGCATGACTGGGTCCATGGTTTTATTCCAAAATGGCACATAGGCCACATAACAATCATTTGATCATAATGTATGGGAATAAGTTATTTATGTGCTTGGGGTCATAGCTAGCCCTTACCCCCTCAGAGATATAATTGCAATTGCTTTTCCTTTGATCACTATGGAGTTTGAGCACGGTTGAGGGGGATGAGGTAATCATTAATTCTATGCTTATGTAAGTGAGTCCTATATAAGAAATGAAATCCTGAATAAAGTTGACTTGTTGGACGTCATCCACTTGTCCCTCCTGTTTCCATACTTTTCTCTACCTCTTTCTTTTCTACATCTCCTTACTCTCAGGTTTTGTCTATTGCCGCGCTGGCCACAACAGTTTTTATCAAGAAAGGATATGCATTTTGTTAAATGCTTTTTCTGTATCTACTGAGAGGATGATACAGTTCTTATCCTTTCTTTTATTACTGTGGTAAATCACTTTCATTGATTTGCACATATTGAATAATGCCTAAAAACCCAGGAATAAATCCCAGTTGGTCATGGTGAATAATCCTTTTAATGTACTGTTGGATCCTATTAGCTAGTATCGTGGTCAGAATTATTACATCTATGTTCATCAAGAATATTGGTCTGTAATTCTCCTTCTGGTGGGGTCTTTGGTTTGCAAAGTAAGGCTGGACTCGTGGAATTAGTTTGAAACTTTCTGATCCATTTCTATATTTTTGGAAAAGTTTCAGTGGAATAAGCATTAATTCTTCTTTAACTGTTTGGTAGAATTACCCTGGGAACCCATCCAGAAGTCCTAGCTTCAGCAATAAGAAAAATAAATAAATAAAACACATCCAAATCATCAAAGTCAAACTCTCACTCTTCACAGACAATATGATATACTATGTAGAAAAACAGAATGTCTCCACCAACAAATTGCTAGAACTGATAAAGGAATTCAACAAAGTCACAGGATATAAAATCAATGCACAGAATACCACCAACATTTTTCACAGAGCTGGAACAAATAATCCTAAAATTTGTATGGAATAACAAAACATCCCTATTACCAAATTAACATTGAAAAAGAAAACCAAAGCTGGATATACCACAATTCAGGACTTCAAGCTGTATTACAAAACTGTAATCATTAAGACAGTATGGTACTGGCACAAAAACAGACAAGTAGATCAATGGAATGCGATAGATAACCTAGAAATGTACCCTCAACTCTGTGGTCAACTAATCTTGGACAAAGCAGTAAAGAATACCCAATGGAACAAAGTCTCTTTAACAAATTGTGTTGGGAAAATTGAACCACATGCAGAATCAAATTGGACCACTTTCAGGGCATCTGGGTGGCTCACTTGGTTAAGCATCTGCCTTTGTATCAGGTCTTGATCTCAGGGTCCTGGAATCAAGCCCCATGTTGGGCTCACTGCTCAGTGAGGATCCTGCTACTTTCTCTAATTCTGCCTCTCTTGCCCCACTTGTACTCTCTCTCTCTAGTTCTTAGTCTCTATCTCAAATAAATACAATTTTTTTTTAAGAAAGATAGACCATAGAGTTGCCAGTCCATATCTGGACTCTCTGCTCTGTTCCATTTGTCTATTTGTCTGTTTATGTGCCAGTACCATGCTCTCCTGGTGATCACAGCTTTGTAATAAAACTTGAAATCAGATAACATGATGCCCCCAGCTTTGTTTTTCTTTTTCAACATTTCCTTAGCAAATCGGGGTCTTATTTTGTTTCCATGTTAATTTTAGGATTGTTTTTTCCAGCGCTTTGAAAAATGATGGTGGAATTCTGATTCGGATGGCATTGAAAGTATAGATTGTTCTGGGAAGTATAGATATTTTAACAATGTTTATTCTTCTGATCTATGAGTATGGAATGTTCTTGCATATTTTTGAATCTTCTTCAATTTCTTTCATGAGTGTTCTGTAGTTTCTCGAGTACAGATCCTTAACTTCTTTGGTTAGGTTTATTCTTAGGTATCTTACGGTTTTTGGTGTTATAGTAAAATGAATTGATTCTTTGACTTCCCTTTCTTTCTATATTTCCATTGTTAGTGTAAAACAATGCAACTGATATCTGTGCATTGATATTTATCCTGCCATATTATTGAATTGTTGTATGACTTCCAGTAGTTTGAGGGTAGAATCTTTTGGGTTTTCCATATAGAGTATCATGTCAACTTCAAAGAGAGAGTTTGACTTCCAGATATGAACTTACAACTCTATAGTCAAATAATCTTTGACAAAGCAGGAAAAAATATCCAGTGGAAAAGAGACAGTCTCTTCAATAAACGGTGTTGGGAAAATTGGACTCCTATGTATAGAAGAAAGAAACTAGACCATTCTCTTATACCACACAGAAAGATAAACTTTAAATGGATGAAAGACCTCAATGTGAGGCAGGAATGTATCAAAATCCTAGAGGAGAACATAGGCAGTAACCTCTGACATTGGCCACAGCAACTTCTTTCAAGACACGTCTCTAAAGGCAAAGGAAACAAAATCAAAAGAACTTTTGGGACTTCATCAAATAAAATGCTTCTGCACAGCAAAGGAAACACTCAATGAAACAAATAGACAATCCACAGAATGGGAGACGATATTGGCAAATGACACTACAGATGAAGGGCTGATATCCAAGATCTATAAAGAACTCCTCAAACTCAATACCCAAAAAAAAGATCACCACAATAAAAAAATAATAATAAAATAAAGTAAGGAAAGTGAAAGAATGAATGTGGATTGAGGGAAAAATTCATGGAAAACTATATCAACATGTAAAACTAACAATAAAATATTTTTAAAGGCAAAAAAAAAACTGGGCAGGAGACATGAAGAGGCACTTCTTCACAGAAGACATACAAATGGCTAACAGAGACATGAAAAACATGTTAGTCATCACTAGCTATCAGGGAAATTTAAATCAAAACCACATTGAGATACCACCTTACACCAGCCAGAATGGCCAGAATTAACAGGACAGAACACAGCAAGGGTTGGAGAGGGTATGGAGAAAGGGGAACCCTCTTACACTGTTGGTGGGAATGCAAGTTGGTTCAGCTACTTTCGAAAACAGTGTGGAGATTCCTTAAAAAATTAAAAATAGAGCTACCATAGGACACTGCAATTGCACTATTGGATATTTACTCCAAAGATAAAGATGTAGTGATAGAAGGGCTATATGTACCCCAATGTTCATTGCATCAATGGCCACAATTGCCAAACTGTGGAAAGAGTCAAGGTGCCCTTCAACAGATGAATGGATAAAGAAGATATGGTACATATATACAATAGAATATTACACCTCCATCAGAAAGGATGAATACCTAACTTTTGTAGCAACATGGATTGGATTGGAGAAGATTATGCTGGATGAAATCAGCCAAGCAGAGGAAGTCAAGTATCATATGGTTTTACTTACTTGTGGAGGATAGGGAGTAATGTGGAGGACAGTAGGAGAAGGAAAGGAAATGGGAAGTGGGGTAAAATGGGTAGGGAGACAAAACATGAGAGACTTTGGACTCAGAAACAAACTGAGGGTTTTGGAGGGGAGGAGGTGGGGGGGGATGGGTGAGCCTGGTGGTGGGTATTAAGGGCATGTATTGCATGGAGCACTGTATGTGGGGCAAAAACAATAAATCTTGGAATGCTGAAAAAATAAAATTAAATTTAAAAAAAGGAAAAAATATAAAAAAATTAAAAAAAGATAGAACTGGACAACTTTCTTATTTATTTATTTATTTATTTATTTATTTATTTACTGTTATTAATTTTTTTTTCCAGTGTTCCAAGATTCATTCCCCATTCACCACACCCAGTGCTCCACGCTTTAGGTGTCCCCAGTACCCACCACCAGGCTCTGCCATCCCTCTACCCCCTCCCTCCAAGTCCCTCAGTTTGTTTCTGTGTCCAAAGTCTCTGTTGTTTCGTTCCTTTCCCTCTGAATTACCCTACTTCCCATTTACTTTCCTTCTCCCACTGTCCTCCAGATTACCCCTCATGCACCGCAAGTAAATGAAACCATGTGATACTTGACTTTCTCTTCTTGGCTTATTTCATCCAGCATATTCTCTTCCAGTCCAGTCCATGTTGCTACAAAAGTTGGATATTCATCCTTTCTAATGGAGGCATAGTATTCCATTGTATATATGTACCACATCTTCTTTATCCATTCATCTGTTGATGGGCACCTTGGCTCTTTCCACAGTTTGGCGATTGTGGCCATTGCTGCGATGAACATTGGGGTACATATGGCCCTTCTTTTCACTACATCTGTATCTTTGGGGTAAATGCCCAGTAGTGCAAT